>CAUYPO010085582.1:0-26463 GCA_963574435.1 Cheirogaleus major
GACACCCGACAAATGTTATTCCTGTATGTCCACTTAGGTGTTGATCCGTTAATACCAATTTGCTGGTGAGTACATGTGGTGCTTGTTTTTCCATTCTTGAGATACTTCACTTAGTAGAATGGGTTCCAACTGTATCCAGGAATATACAAGAGGTGCTACATCACCATTGTTTCTTAAAGCTGAATAGTACTCCATGGTATACATATACCACATTTTGTTAATCCACTCATGTATTGATGGGCACCTGGGTTGTTTCTACAATTTTGCAATTGTGAACTGTGCTGCTATAAACATTCGAGTGCAGGTATCTTTTTCATAGAGTGACTTTTGTTTTTTTGGGTAGATGCCCAGTAATGGGATTGCTGGATCAAATGGTAGATCTACTTGTATTGCTTTAAAGTATCTCCATATTGCTTTCCACAGAGGCTGAACTAGTTTGCAGTCCCACCAGGAGTGTAGGAGTGTTCCTATCTCTCCGCATCCACACCAACATTTATTGTTTGGGGACTTTTTGATAAAGGCCATTCTTACTGGAGATAAGTGATATCTCATTGCAATTTTGATTTGCATTTCCCTGATGATTAGAGATGTTGAGCATTTTTTCATATGTTTGTTGAGCCATTGCCTTTTGAGTAGTTTGTTAAGCGGCATTATTAAAGCAGGAGCTAACTGATGCAGATTAATGAAGATTAATAAAAATTCAAGGTTAATGAAGTCTGTGATATTTGACCATCTACAACGTTCACTCCTACCACACTCCACCTGGGTTAGTGTTAGAGAAATTCCGTCTCTTCCCTTGCCGCTCTCTACCCAACCCTGAGTTCTCTGCCTCTCCAAAGCCCAGAGGACAAGGAGGTCTTCGGTTTTTATATCCTGAGTTTCTCTAGCCCATACGCAGGTATTCAGAAATAGTTTCTTCTGTTTTTCATCCAGGGCTAAATAACTAGTAGAGGGATAATAATGAAAGTAATAGCTAGCAATTATTGAGCGCTTATTTTTGCCAGACACCATGCTAAAATGAATTTGATAGTGCTGTCAGTGAACTCTTTTACTCATGGAGAAGCTAAGGCCCTGGGAGGTTAACTAAGCAGGCCATCCAGACAAGAGGCAGAGGAGCTGGGATTTAAACGTGCTCAATCTAATGCCAGAATTTACACTCTTAGCCACCACCCTACTCCACAGGAAGGGCGGGTGCTCCACCTTTACACCTTTTCCCTGTTTCTGGAGTCCTTGAACTCACCACCCACCCTACCCACTCAACCTGTCCCAGTACAGAGGCCCAACACCACTAGCTGCAAGCCAGGTCATGTATTAGTAGTTTAAATTGAGGAGGAAGACAGGCTTGATGTTTCCAAGCCAAGGAGAAGGCCAGGTGTCTGGCTGGGGTGTTCCTTCTCCCTTCCTCTGTGGGCAGTGGCGAGGTGTAAGAGGTGCTGAGGGTATGGGCAAGGGGCAGCATCTGGTAAGAGTTTTCCTTGGCAACTGCATTTCCCTTTTGTCCTAAAACCTTCAGGCCCTGCTGCAAGTACACTGGACCCCCTAGCGCCAAATGTCAAAGGGATTGAGAATGACTCTGAAAGAATGTGATCCCATTTTCAGGCTTCATGCCATCTTTCTAATGAACTTCCCATTTCCTTATTTTGCCTTCTAATGCCCTCTTCTGCCATACTTTTTTCATGTGGTGAGATGGAGCTTCCATTGGCTTCATCTATCTTGTCCCTTCTGGATGGGACAGGAGTCTCTTAGCACAATTACACGAGAAAATGACATTGCCAAGGACATTGCGGCAACAAGAGAAAGGTAGGAGTGTAGGTGCTGCCTTTCAAAGTCTCTGAAAGTACTAAACCTGGAGGTTAGGGGGGTTGCCTCTGCTCCCTAAGGAGGGAGAGACCCCCATGAGAGACTCCTGGCCAAGGCCTGGGCACCAGGACCTCAGGCAGCAGAGGCATGGAAAAGGCAGAGAAACGGGAGAAGACTAGAGAGAGAGAAGCCATCTGATGGGAAATAGAGAAATCTATGACATCTGCCTCTGGCTCTCCATGGGTGTTTTGCTTAATTAACCCAAGATTGTGTCTTTCTGTTCAAGGACTAGCTGTGCTCCTGGCCTTCCAGTTGCTGTGGGCCAGGACAGCGGGGACCTATTTCCTTGCTTTATGTGGTGGCTACGATCTGTTGTGCACTGCTCTCTGTTACTTACAAGGAATATTCGTGGAGTGTCTAATAGTTATAAGCCCACGAGCCCTCACAGTCCTTCGAGGGGGAAGAATCACCATCAGCACTCGTGGTCACTTGGATACCAAGACTCAGAGTCTGTAAGTGACGTGCCTGAGGTTTGACCTTGATGAAGGGGTGGAGCTGGGACTTGAACCCACATCCCTGGGATGCTGGATATCTTTCCCTCTAACTACCTCCTTCCCCCTCAGATCCACTTCAGAGAAACAAGAGGGCACGGGACACCACTGTCTTCAGGGCCCGATGACACTTCTTTTCCTAAGAACTTAATCGAGCTTGCCAGCCATGTGGCCAGTGTCCTGTGGGAAAGGCTGGCTGGTTATTCAGAGGGGAACAAAAAGGTTTTGAGGCCTCCCTTTCCTGCTCTGGTTAAGGAAGGCTTTGTACTGCCCTGGGGTACCTTCTTGGGACATATTCCTTGTTGTCATTATTGTTTGTTTGTTTTCCTTTTTAATTTAATATTTTCTCCAGTTCCAGAAGTCACATGCACTCATTTGAGAATATTAGAAAAATAGAGAAAAGCATAAAGAAGAAAAGATAACTTGTGTCCTGCCACCCCGAGTCACAGTGAGGACTTGGTGAGTTTCCTTCTGTCTTCCTGCCTCCTGTGCCCTCTAGGCCCATGCCACATGCTGCTCTGTGCCTGCAGCCTCGTCACCAGGCCCTGCGCCCTCCCTGCGTCTGGCTCTGGCTGGTCAGGAGGCCTGGCTGAAGAAGGAGAGCGAGGTTAGGGAACTTGTTCCCCTGGGTCCCTCCCTGCAAGGTCACCTTGCTGAAGATCACTGCTCCTCTGAAGACTCAGGGGACTAACAAGACACTCTGTCTGGCCAGGCTCTGGTGACTGTTCCTAATCTCCTTCCTTTAGGCTTAAGGGTGGTGAGGCCCCCTCTCCTGCACTGTTGGTTGTGCCCCACCCAGCCAGATTTTGCAAATAATCCCTTCCCAGATCATCTTTTCTGAGCATGCCACCTGTTTTCTGTTGGGAATCTGAATGATTCACCTTCTGCTTCATTGACTTGTTGAGCCCTTTCTCCCGAAGCTCCCAACGGCATGAGTTTTTCTGGGGTTTCCAAAGTAATTCATGAAGTGGTGTCTACAATAAACTTGGGGTTCCTGAGGAGAGAAGGCATTTGCTTTCCTGACTCTTCCCTGGTACCACCCCCTACCTGGCCTTGCACAGAGCTAGACCAGGCCCGTGCCCATGTGTTGTGGTGTGAAGGATCCCACATCCCCACCAGTTCCCAAGAAGCTCCAATTCCTACTGCTGTTGGCTATCTGTTAAAGTCCCTCCCGTGGTTGCCAGAATTATCTCCAGAAAGTCCCCAGTTGGAGAAGAAGTTGCAGGAGAGAAGGAATGAGCGTGGCTTGCTCAGCCCCAGTCTTTGTGCCTGAGGTTGCCGCAGCCCCCCACTCACTGCCTGGCTGAGGCCTCCTCACCTCTTGGGTCTCGGCTTTGATGAGGCCTCCTCCACGAAGCTTCTCTGAGCTCCTGGTCCCAGTGAGGGCACCTTCTTCTGTGCTTCCTCGTGGCTCTCATCACAGCACGCTGTGACTCTTCTCATGAGCCTGTGAGGTCTGTGATGGTAGGAACTGTGTCCCGCTCACCCTCTTACCTGGCAGCAGCCATCATGCCTGGCACGGAATAAGCGCTCTGTAACGATGTTGAGCGTTGCACGCTTGGGACGTCCTCCAGTATCAAGTGTCCCCAGGAGACCGGTTCTGAAGGACAATTTCCAGTTGGAAGAACCCTTGATTTGAATGACCAGCCACCTCCTCCTTGAACATTGCATACATTAGAATCCATGTGCCCCTCCCCACAGGCACGGATGTGGTGGGACCCTAGACAGGTATGTTTGTGGGTGGCAGGGGCAGGGTGTGGAGCAAAAAGTAGACCTTTGTCAGAGACCTTCATAGGTTCTTGACACGTGAGGGAACAGAAAAGTATAAAAGCAGAGCCAGAGAGATGGAAGAAAACTCTCTAATTTCTCATTTCCCCAAGAGCCGGTTGTAGAAAGCAATGCCAGGGTCATGGGAAGACAGACGTCAGAGGCAACTTCAGTCTTCTGGGGCACGTCTGCATTTACCTATTTAATTTAACTTTCCCTTCTAATGTGGGGCCAGGAGAGCTTCATGCCTTAGTGAAATATTGAAAACTTCCCTTTGAGGGGAAAAGACAAATATCTGTACTTGCATAAAGAAGCACTGGAAGGATACACAGGAACCTGACAAAGTGGTGACCTCCGGGGCCTGAGCAGAGGGTCCGAATCGATGGGGAGGGGGCGCGAAACCTCTCAACCATTCCTTTTGATATGATTTTGACTTTTGATCCATAGGAATTTATAACCTATTCAAAAAGTAAAATGGAATTACGTCTAAAAAACATTCCCTGAGAAGAACAATAACCCTCAAACTTTCTTTTTACTTTCACCCACTTAAATGGGACAAAAACCCTGCTGCCGTCCATGTAGTCTACTCTTTCACTTTCCAGTGGGAAAAACGATGAGGCTTGTTTATAATAATAAAGGGTCACTGTATGAGCAGGGCCTTTTTGGGGTGATGGTGTCAAGTAACATTTGCTTTTGCACTAGGGGTATTGATGGTTCGTATTTGAACCACAATGTATGCATATCTTTCAATCTGATTACTAGAAAATTCCAGGACCCTAATACTGATGTGGCAGATATAGAATCTGAAACTTTGCAGGGGAGATCAGATAATCTGCGATCGACCACATGGATAACACAGCAGCAGCAACAGACTGATGAGAGGAAATAAAACTTGCTTCTTCCTGAGTGTGGGCATTCCAGCTGTCCACAGGCATGGACGCACAGTTGCCGCATGTTGCATGGGTGACAGAACTTGGGGTAGAGTGCTGAATTAAAGTATTCAGGTCACACGCTAATTTTGGTTTGCAAATTCCAAATTCAGTCATCCTTAATGACTCTCTTAATAGGTTACTAGTAAGGAGCAATTAATTCTCCTTAAAAATGACAGCTGGAGGATCGTGTGGCATTCACTCCAAAAAGCAAAACAAATTTACATGTTTGGAGAGCAGTTTATATCCATCAGGAGAATTCTTGTATCCTGCCAGCGCTTTGAGGTCTGCTTTAAAAATGACTGTTAAAATTACTGCATTGGAAAAAAATTGCAAGTTACTCCGTCCTGAGCCAGGCAAAGTCTTAGAGAACTGGGAGTCTGTGATGGAAAAGATCACTCACCCAAATCACGCTTTTCCCCAGTGGGAAGCAGCCCTTCAAGTGATGAAGGTCCTTCCGATGCTTCAGCTTTGGCATCTGGGACATCTCTAGAAAAAACTTGCTGTGTGAGCTGCAAACACTTGGGAAATCTCGTCATAAGGAGGTTCTGAGAGCTGATGAATATTGACTAGCTCCACCCTGCCCTACACTTTTAATCACAGCCAAGCATCCCATGGCAAAGCCATGGTGGAGAGTTGGAGGCAATGGTTTTAGACCCACTTGTTTCATCGTGTTCTGTCTTCTCAACCGTGTTGTCTTAGGATCTTACCAGCAACTTCCCTAATTGTACTAAATTAGGTATAATTCCACACTTGTCCTTTGGATTGGGGACCCCCTTGGGCTTCCCCAGTGTGGACCATCTCAGGATGTCATTCGTGACTTGCACCTGCTCTCTTGTTCTTCCTACGTCTGTCCATTTCAGGTAAGCACTCACCTGACCCACCTCCCATTCCATCTCCAGCTCCAGCAGACTGGAAGGGAGGTGAGATGCAGCAAAATGAAATCCTCAAGTCTCCCGAATCCAAACACCTCTGCTCTGTGGCCTGCTATAGTTAACCCTCGTGTACACTTAGGGACAAGCCTGTGTTCAGCCCTGTGCTGTGGATCTGTACTTTCTAGGAATTGAGAGGTGCATAGTCAGCTAGGTAAATACCAAATTATTTCCATATCACTTGGGGTAGCCATTGGCCCACCACCCTGACCACCTAGACCCTTCCCAGAACTAATCCTGTAATTTAAGGGACAATGCCTGGCCAACCTAGGGAGGGGTTTGATTGGGTACCCTGGCCAACCTCCTTTCTAACAGAAGTCAATACCTAAGCTGTACCAGTTATCATAAATCTTAAATAGCAACCCTGTGCAAGGGAGCCCTAGTAGTCTTAGAGATTTTCATATTAAAAAATGAAAAAAAAAAATAAGTCAGACACATGACTGCCATGTCAAATACCCTCAGCCTGAGGCTCCTGTCTTCAAAGGCCGGCCCGGAGGCATGGAGGCTTGTTTACAGCAAGTAGATGGTTTCATAAATATTGCTCTTTGCCAAATCCCCAGAGGCCTTTGAATGTTGGGTGCTAATAAAGCTCAAATTATTATTAGGCATGTGGTCTATGTAGGTCATTGCCAAGTACTGGCATGATGAAAAGTAAAGAAAAACAAAGCGAATGTGCTAACCCCAGATAGAATGTGGATGCGAAACTGCAACCCCTTCTCCCAACAAGTAACAAGCCTGAAATCTTTCCTTTTTTGTCTCCCAGAAGGACTTGGTTTCCCCAAGGTCATAAGAATGACTTTCTTCACTAGTGTTTCAGGATTTGGGGCAATAAATAGGCTTCTTTAGAAGAAAGTCTCCGGGGTGGGGTGGGGAGCCCAGTGAGGAGCAGTGTTGGAGACTCAGTCTCATCCTGAAGCTTTAGAGTCTCGGTCGCTGCCACATTGTTGCACGTCTGGCTTTAGTGTCATGTTGCAGCCGGGAGGGGGAGTGTGGTGGGAACCTGGAACCTCCGGGAGTTCAAGGTGATAATCTGGTTCTGCTATGGAGGCTTTTTTCAGATGATCACAGGAAGATGACCTGTGTCACCCTCTCGGCCACTTGGAAAAAGTTCAGGATTGTTCTTTAGGGAGACCTCTTCCTGAGCCATGAGGAACACACGCGTTTCCCGAGCATCCTGTTGGGTGGTGACGCTGTTTTCCTTACCAAGTGCTTCCAGCTGGAATGAGGTCAGCGCAGGCAGGGGAGGCAGCTGGGCCGTCTGGGGCCTGGGCCGTGCGTCTGGGGGAGGTGGTGGGATTGGAGGTGTCTGGGGCTTTTGCTGGATCCTAGATTAGGGAGGACATTCCCAGGGAGAAGGAAGAGAGAGGACTGGGCAGAGGTGGCGGATCCACTTGTGCTGATAGGGCCAATGGTGAGAGATTCCAGGCTGGGTCGTCCCTTTGACCCCGGCAGGGAATGGGGAACCTTCAGGAGGCAGTGCAGGGAGAATAGGAAGAGAGGAGCTCAGACTAAGCTGGAGAGGGGGCCAGAGTCGGGGGATTTCTAGGACAATGGAGAACAAACCAAGACCTGAGCACGCGCCTTTTTTTACGAGAGAGAGGAAAGGAAGAAACCTCAGCTAATGTTCACTTCCTCCTGTTTTATAGAATATTTGAAGTCAACCTGCACCTTTAGTTTTATTTATGTATGAAATGAGCACAGGTGCCAGGCGCTCTTTCAGGGTTTGATGGTTTTAACTCATTTGGTCACCATGACAATCAGAGGTAGTTTGTATGATTATTCTCATTACACTGTGAGGAAACCGAGGCACAGAGGGTTGAGCGACTTGCCCCCATGGTCGTGCAACTGGTGAGGACCAGCTGAGATTAGACTCCAGGCAGCCTTTGAGCCTTACTTGTTTTTCCTTTTTTTAAACAGACTTAATTTTTTCAAATAGATTTACAGAAAATTAAAAAGATAGTACTGAGAGTTCCAATATACTCCATACCCGCTTTCCTCTATTACAAACATCTTGCATTAGTACGGCACGTTTGTTATAATTCATGAAGAAGTACTGATGTGTTATTATTAACTAAAGTCCATGGTTCATTTGGATTTACTTAATTTTTATCTAATTTTTTTTTTCTATGCCAGGATCCCACGCAGGATACACATTCCATTTAGTCGTTTTATCTCTCTTGGCCGTGACACTTTGTCCAACTTTCCCTGTTTTTGATGACCTTGGTGGTTTTGAAGAGTACTTGTCAGGTGTTTTGGGATGTGTCTGATGATTTTTCCTCGTGATTAGACTAGGGTTCATCTTTGATTTTTGATAGGTACAATGAGCTCTTGCTATGAGGAACATATATATCCGTTCTACCATTATTTGGCAGAATTCCACACAAGTTTGTTTTTTTTTTTTTTTTTACATTTTTGTTTCTTTTTGGAAGGAAAAGGAGACTCCTATTTTGTAGTTGTGCTGGGTCATCTGGTTCCATTTGGAAAGAATAATCTTAACACAGACTCCCGCTGCTGGGAGGCAGGAAGGCCTTGGTCCGTGCTAGCCTCCATATTTGAGGATTGCAGGTTGCATTTGGCTTCTTCAGCCCTCCAGCCTGGCCCTGTTTTTCACTGTTAAGAGTGGGAACCTGGCACAGAAAAGTTCAAAAGGAACACTGTTGGAGGTTTGGTCTTCTAGGGCTCTGCCCTACACACTCACCTGTCATCGGATCTACTTGCTTCCCTGTAGCCAACTCTTCCTCATACCTTCATCTTGCCTCACTTAACCCAGAGCCACAGCATGCTACGTGTGCATGACTGGCTGCCTCCCGGCTCCTGACCCTTGGCACTGGCTCTGCACCCTTCCAGTCTGCTGTCTCTGCAGAGGCGTCTCCTCAGTTAACCCTGCCTGTGCACATCGGTAGGAGCCCCCACCCTGCCTTCCTCAGGTGCTGTCCTGGCAGGTGAACCCAGACACCTGTGAAACCCACCATCCCAGGCTATAGCCCACACCATCAGGTGATTGCTTAGGGTCCAGACTGGGGACACATCCATTTCCTCTTCCCGGGGAAATCTCAGATCATAAATATGTTTACACATGGGAGAAGTGCTTGAGATATGGTCTTGAGATTATAAAAATACACTCAACCTTTTAAAACCATAGCAACACAAGAAGCAAGAAGGCTGCAAATTGAAGTGCACTTAAAATATGGCTATAGGCTGCAGGTTTGGAAATAAAGCTTTTTAGGAAAACATTTAGAGGGAATAGAGTCCTGTCTTCATCCTCACCTATATCGTGTCCCAGCTCAGAGCCTTACCAAGCTCTGAGCCCAACCTGCAATAAATATTTGTTGGCTGCGTAAGTGAACGAACATACAGAAGGCATTTCCTAGCTGCCTTCAACAGGTCTTAGCCCAAACTCCATCCATCCTTTCCCTCCCTTCCTTTGGTCTGGACAGTCAGATAACAGGTTCGTGGCTCATGTCACCTTCCCAACCCTCCTGTGCTAGGTTGAATTACTGGCCTGAATGCTTCACCTTTTGCCACATCCACACCCTTTGCCACGGACCTTTGCTGATCCTCCTGCAATTCTGGAAAGAGAACACTTCCCTGTCCTTTGACTTTGGGCTTAGCTGTGGGATATTAGCAGATGTGACGCACAGAGGGGTTTGAAATGTACTTGTGCGACTGGGCACGTCCTCTTGTGCCTCTGCCATTGCCGTAAGAAGAACAGGTCTCAGCTGGCTTGCTGGTCCCAGGAGGATGAGAGGCATGTGGAGCAGCCCTGGACCCAAACTGCAGCCTGGAGCCCAACCCAGCTGATCCCAGCCAAGGTGAGCCAAACACTCGCTGACCTGTGATGTGTGAGCACATCACAAATCCTCCTTCTGGTCTGTCTTGGAAACCTACACGGGCAGAAGGTTTCTGGGAAGAGAGTCTTCCTGTCAAATCCTGTCCCAGGAGACCATTCCTTCCTTATGTGAACCTCACTAGTGACGTCGCAGTCACTGTGACTCACCTCTCCCAGAAAGCATTAGTGTATTCCTAACAGAAGTAATTAGCATTCAGCTGGGGTTTATAAGCAGGAGGTAGCCGTGACATACAACCGTCTTAGAAGGTGGAGAGGCCAGGATTATCACACCCATTTTGCAAAGAGAAAATAAAAAACTCAGACAGTGTGGGTGACTCACTAGGACCAAACCAGGAGGCAGCTGTCTCAAGGAAGAATGAGATAAAGAGTTCCTTACACCCAGTGGGAAGTCACATTTGTGTGTGTGTGTGTGTGTTTTAATTTCTGTAACTGTTTCATTATTAAAGCGATACCTCTCAATTGTAGAAAAATAGAAAAATGCAAAAAGCATAAGAAGTTCCCGTACTGCCTAGCAGTATTTTTAAAGTTTTTCTTTATTCTAATGCATGTATATTTGTTATACATTTTTTATAAGTTAAAAACATGCTGTACATATAAGAGCTCTCCCCATGGCATTTAAAATTCGTTAAAGGCATATTAAAAGTTATGTTCTATGGACTAACTCTAAGTTTTGTAAGCATTCTCTATTTTTATAAATGCAGCTTATTTACAATGTTTTACTGTGAAAAACAATGTTCTGGTGAACGTTGTTGTTGGCATGGGAGATAATCTATGCATTTAGTGCATGGCACATGGTATGTGTGTGATAAATGGTAACTAGTATAAATATTTGTCTAAATTCCTAATAATGTCCTTGGAATAAACTTCTAGTGAATTTGCAGAGGTAAACAGTTTTTGATACAGATTGCTGAGTTGCTTTCCAGAAAGGATGTCCCAATTTATTTTACTAATGATAGTACTGAAGGGGCTCTCATCACAGCCTCCTCTGTGGCATGGAGTATTCGCTGTAAAACAAAGCATCGCTAATTTGATAGGTGAAAAATAGTAGTTCCTTGTTGCATTGTTGGTTACTAGTGAGGCTAAAAAATTCCTACATAATTATTAACCATCAGTAACAGGATGACTCAGGGACATTTGGGTCAGGGCCTGGCATAATAAATAGTTTTGAATGAATGAATTATCAAAGTGGCCACGCTGTGGGCTTGAATCAAATTGCCAGGGCTAGATGCTAAGGACTGGAGTGGCTGAAGTGTCGCCTTTATGGGCAGGGATTTATTCCCAGTCCTGCCTTGCTTGATTGACAGTACTTTCAAATGGACAAAATTCTAGAGGAGAAGTGAGGTTTGGGAGTGTCTTTGAGGGTGCTAGTACTGAGAAGGGGATGCCCGGCTTTGGAGGTGGCTGATCAGAAAAAGGGGCTGGGCTGCCAGTGGTGCCTCACCCCCTGCACCTCCCCTCAGCACCCCAAGCATGCATGGGGTCCACAGAAGCTGTGGGTGTATTGGGATCTACAGGCAATTTTGTTCTCAGGGAGGAGGTGGGGACTGGACTCAAGTTTTCCTATCTGACTGTGCTGTGACATGACTCAGCCACCAGACTGGTTGAACTGGATCCACCCCTGCCACACTCCCGTGTTTCTGTTCCTCCAGGCAGGGCTGAGACCTCCTCCTCCCTTCCCCATGCTTCCCCCACCCAGACCCAGAGCTCTCTTGCAGGACCCTACATTGTCTTTTGCCATTGACAAGTCACACTCTTCTTCTTCTTCTCCTTCTCCTTCTCCTTCTCCTTCTCCTTCTCCTTCTCCTTCTTCTCCTTCTTTCTTTCTTCTTCTTCTTCTTTTTTTTAATTTCAGAATCTTATGGGGTAGAAACACTTTGGTTACATATGTTGCCTTTGCACCGCCTGAGTCAGAGCTACAAATGTGTCCGTCCCCCAGACAGTACACCCATCCCTCCTCCCTGTCCTGCCCGCCCCAAACACGATGAATGTTACTTCCATATGTGCATGTAAGTGTCGATCAATTAGTAACAGTTTAATAGTGAGTACATGTAGTGCTTGTTTTTCCATTCTTATGATACTTCACTTAGAAGAGTAGACTCTTCATCCAGGATAATACAAGAGGTGCCAGATCACCATTGTTTTTTTCGTAGCTGAATAGAACTCCATGGTGTACATATACCACATTTTATTAATCCACTCATGTATCGATGGGCACTTGGGTTGTTTCCACATCCCTGCAATTGCAAGTTGTGCTGCTATAAACATTCGAGTGCAGATGTCTTTATTATGGAATGTCTTTTTTTCCTTTGGGTAGATACCCAGTAGTGGGATTGCTGGATCAAATGGCATGGATGCGGAGAGATAGGAACACTCATACACTGCTGGTGGGACTGCAAACTAGTACAACCTCTGTGGAAAGTAATATGGACATACCTCAAAGAGCTAAAACTAGAACTACCATTTGATCCACACTCCCCTTCTTGATACAGGCTACTGAGAATGGAGATGGGGTTTTGTAATCTTAGTGTCTTCAGCAGATAAGAGTGTAAGAATGAATGAATGTCCCAGTAGCATTCAGAGTATACCAAGAATGAACTAGGGCCTACCTGAGAGAAACAGCCAAAGTTTACTCTTTATCAACCTGCTTCATCACAGAGTTTTGTTGGATGGAGAGGTTTTAACTCAGATATTAGGTTCTGTGGTTGGCTGGGTATTTGGCAGAGACTACATCACATATCCTGGTGCCCCGGAGGTTTCCGTTTTTGCCTTGGTTCGACTTTGCACTAACAGCCAACTCTCAGCAAAAGCAGGGTGGTTTTTTTTTTAACCATCTGCCCAGCTTTCTTCTAATGCAGTGGTTCTCAAACTTTACAGAGAGTCAGGATGATCTGGAGGGCTCGCTACAACATGGAAAGCTGAGCTCAGCCTTCAGAGTTTCTGATTTAGCATTTCCCACTTGGTGCTGATGCGGCTGGCCTGGGAACACAGTTTGAGAACCACTGGTCTGAATGTTTTCTCTGGCCCCAGACAAGGTGCCAGCTTGACCTTCTCCCAAGTCAAAGCACCTGGGCGAACGGAATGTTTGGCCACTGTGCCAGGGCCCGGCTCTGCTCATCCCCACATTGGGCTTGGGCTGTCTTTCTTGGTAGGAAGGTATAGTAAGCACACTGGACCATCCTAGCCTGTGTCAGAAGGGCCTAAAAATTACTGCTGCAGGGTCTGAGACCTTATCAGCCTATCTGGCAGCTTTCTGGAGAAGCACATGAAGCTGTGGGGAACACAGAACTTTATATCCTGGGAACACCCCACGCTCCAGGAGCCCACTTTGGTACAGGAGACACCGGCCAGGTAGCCCACCTGCCCCTTCCAGAGGTCAAAGCTCCTTCCAGAGACGACCTGTCTGTCTCCACTCCGCCCGCAGAAGGAGAAGGTGAGGTCATTGCAGGAGAAGGAGAGAGCCTGGGCTAAGGCTTATTTCCAGCAGCTTCCCCATCACATTTCAAATAAAATCCAACATCTTCACCATGGCCTGAGGCTGCCTGGTGCTTGGCCCTCGTCTCCCCGCATTCCAACTTGTCCATCTTCTCTGAACGTGCTGGCCTCCCTGCTGTCCCTCACACACCAAGCTGGCTCTGGTCCTGGAGCTCTGCAGTTGCTCCACCTGGAAGTTGGGGCCCCGGGTGGCACCTGAGGCTGGCTGTTTGGATGTCCCCTTTCCAAGAGGAGCAGAACTTCCCCCTCCATAAAGCAGCCCCACCTTCCGCCTATACCTTCTCTCCCTGTCTTCCTAGTACTTGTCACCATCTGCCACAATGTGTTACTAATGTGTTTACCATTAATAGTTTATTATCTGCCTGCCAACTCCCTCCAGAACATGAGCCCCACGGAGGCAGGGACCTCGTCTGCCTTCTGAAGCTGTGTCCCCACTTCACATTGGACATGTCCCACAAAAGTGGAAAGCAGGGCCTGAAATCCTCAAATACTATATCCTAGACCTTGACTCTAAAACCCAGAATCAAGCTCCATGTTTACTTCCTAACAGCTTGTTCACGTGGGAAGAGCAGGGACCACGAAGGAGGTTTCTGCCACCATCCCCGCAGCCCTGGACGGGCCCCTCAAGCTTGTGTCGGCCTGACCTGCCTCTCCTGCAAAGGGCTGAGAAGGTCTGTGTTGCCTGCCCCCAAAGGCTGTGTCCAAGGTCAAAGGTAGCAGCTGCTGGGAAAGTGCTGTGCCGGAGAAGGGAGGGGGCAGATTCCAGGTTTGGCGATGGTTCTACTTCTCATGGCTTGAAAATCTGCACATGGCATTTGATTTTAGATTCTTGCTTGGTTTTAAAAAAATGAAGCATTGTTTAAGTTCTTCAAAAGCTTAAGGCAAGCCCATTACAGACTGAAAATCTAAGGAGTTACATCTGCAAAACGAATTCTGGAATTTGAGGCCTGGTTGGCCCTTGGCCATTTCTCTGCCTCCCTTTTTCCACCCAGATCACACTTGCCAGCTGTCCTGCCAAGGTGGGCTGGGCTTTCTGCTTGGCATTAGGGAATTTAAACATGAATTAAAGAACATTCCTCATCCCAGGGACACTTGGGGGAGAACCTTAAAAGTGATTTTATTTGACTTCAGATCAGTGGCTTAATTGGAGGGATCTGAACCTTCCATCCAGCCTGAGATAGAATCCGCCATAGTTGTCTGGCCTCCCATTTCTGACCTGGGCAGGGAATTAAAGGAAATAAGTCCTTCTGGTCAAGCCCTTGGGGTACTATTGTCAGAGTTAGCAAATAAAAATACAGGATTCCCAGTTACATTTGAATATCAGATAAGCAACAAATAATGTCTCAGTATAAGTATGTCCCATGAGATATTTAGGACATATTTACACTTTAAAAAAAGGTATTTGTTATTTATCTGAAGTTTGAACTTACCCGTGTGTCCTGTATTTTATCTGGCAACCCTATCTCGGGGACCCCCTCTGATCTGCGAGCCTTTGGTCCTGGGAACGGAGGAGCAGGAAGACTGCTGCACTTTCTCCAGCCTGTCTTCCCCTACAAATGAGACTGTTTTGCTATCAGTCTCCACTCGCTCCAGCCCTTTTCCCTCCCTCTCAGTCCTGGCCTGTGGGTCATGGGCCATAGATGGCCGTGACCTTAAGTTATCCATCTGCCTGGACTGCTGTTGCAATGCTGCCCGGGAGCTGTGCTCCTTGGAACCAGCAGGGCACTTAGCAAAGCGTGATGCCAGAAAACGCTCAGGTCATAAGGCAAACCAGGGCAGGAATGTTTTATAGCTGTTGGGAGCATTTGATTTTTAGATAAAGGGCTTAGGAGACCCAGAACATCCCCTAAATGCGGAGCAAAACTTCTGGGTCAGCTTATTTATTTTGGTATTACTAAACACCACTTTGAATACTAATAATACCTTGCTCTCATGTTGTGCTTTTCATCCAGGGATCTCTAGGTGCTTTATTAACATTATGCAGCACAGCTTTGTAACCCCTGGATTATGTAATTGTACAGAGAGCTTTTTCAAGGTAGGAGGCTTGGCCCTTCATGGAAGAGACCTGGACAGAAGTTAGGAATAATTGGGTCCAGACCCGACCTGGGTGATGGACATTTGGGTACATATTTCCCACCCACCCTATGAGAGTGTTAGCCTCTCAAGTATAAGGTTAGTACTGCCGCCTTCTACTTCTTTTTAAATCCCCAGCATTTATTAGCACAATGACTGGAACGTAGCCGGTGCTCAGAAAATGTTTGCTTAAGTTAATGTATGAGTGATGAACAAACAGATAAACCTGGAAGAAAACTCTGGGCTCCTTTTTCACTTTATTTCCTGATGGGCAGGGTGAGCGGCAGATGCTGCCAGTCCTATGCCCTCAGATTCCTTCCCCGCTCTGGGCACACCAGGTTCCCTGGTGCCGCGTCCCAACCAACAGCTCCCGCATCTCTTCGTCTGAGGACCCTGGCGGCTCCTGGAGCGCTTTGCGCGCATGCGCTGTCTGCCTCCCCCGCTGCAGCCCTTAACTCAAGGCTGGGGCGTGCAGGGATACAAATTCTCCTACCCTCTCATCCCTGAAGGGGACACTTGGGTGTGGCCTGCGCTGTGCCCGCTGGGGGACTGTGCCAACACTGCCCTCTGGGGACTCGGCTTGACAGCATAACCCTTTGTTTTCCTTCCCTTCTCAGTCTGGGGTTTGACCAAGGACACCTCCTAGTGAGTCACTTTCGCTAGTCGGGGTCTGCCTGTGGGGACCCAGCTTCCAATGGAGGCCTTTGGATTTCTTGACCCACGGCTCAGTTTCCCCAACATGCCGACGCCTTCCTGCACCTGGAAAACAACACCAGCCACCAATCTTACTACTGAGCGAGAAGCAGTAGAAAATGAGGGACAACCCGGACTTTATATCCACGGAGGCAAGAATGTAGAATTTCAACCTGGACTTTTCTTGAGCAGAGACAGCAGGGCCCTGGACGGCTGTCAAATGAGCTTCCCATTTTTATGCACATAAGTGAGTGTTCCTTTTCACAGGCCCCCCACCGGGGCTGTGTGCAGGAAAATCTCTGCAGCAGCCAGCAGTCAAGACCAGCGCTGGCAGGAAGACCGAGGCAGGGCCCTTGGATGGGCGCTCAGGCAGGACCAGACCAGAGAGTGTGTCTTGGCCGCCCGCATTCAGATCAGGGGGCCTGGTGGCAAAATGAACGCGGGCAGGGCCTGAGTCAGTGGTGGTGGCTCAGCGCCATGTTTCCTGGAAGCACTTTGTAACAAAAGTTTAATTTTATTAATTTTTTCCCTTTTATTTTTAGTTGGCACCTAATACGGATACATTTTCATAGGATACACTGTGATGTTTGGGTAAGTATATACAATGTGTAATGATCAGATCAGGGGGATAACACAGCCATCGCCTCCAACATGTTAAAGGGTCTTTCTACATTCCCTGGGGCTTTCTGGTCCCCAAACTTCCCATCTGTAGAGACCAAGTTCAGGAGTTTGGAGGGGCTGTTCCTCTTTCCATCCAAGGGTATCAGGCAGACAAGACAGAATAGTATTTAATAACTTCTCTGGCTGTCCTATAAGGATGATGGCAGGGTTAGGCGTCCCTGAGCTCTGAGATTTTATTGGTTTGTAATATTTTAAGGCGCTCTGTGCTACTGCCATAACCTACTTCAGAGGAAAACATTTATTATTAACGCTGGTTTAACACTTAGCTTTCTAGGGTATTTGTGGATGACACAGTCATACATCTGCCTTTTTATAGTGCTTTGCAGCAGAGCACAAGACCTTCTGGCTGACACCTCATAGATCATCAAAATTAAGACCTCTAGGCAAGCAGAAGAAAGTAGGGCGGGGGCGGGGTGGGGACAGCAACTGGGGACAACTCGAATGGTTTCCAAGTTAAGTTTCCTTTGGAGAGAGATCATTTTCATTACAGAGCAAATCACTCTTAACATGAAGATGTCCTTGTTTCCGTGGCAACCCACAACAATTTGAAAGGAATGGTCCTCAGTGGCCATACAGCGAAGTGATGCTTCCTATCTGATTGGCGGCAGGTGACGATTAACTCAGAGCTGGGCTCGGCCAGCCAGGAGTCAACCTCCAAGGGCTTGGCATTCAACACCTCGACCCTCCCTTCCAATGTTAAAGCCAGAAGAAATCCAGAAATCTGAGAGTCAGGACAAAAGTAGATTTCCTATCTCCAACATGAACTGTACCATCATAGTGTAAGAATTTTTGCTGGAGACTTAAAAAATTATATTAATATAAAATGATGACCAAAGGGAGAGAAATGTATAATTTTTTACTGTACTTCCCCTCAAGGACCAGCGTTGGATGACAGTTTGGAATCTCTTTTGCTCATCTATAAAAAGAGAGGCAAGAGATCACCCTGTTTGGGTTCACACACCCTTACACTGGTGAGCGCCCTTTGCTCACGCAAAGTGGCCAGGGTATGCCTCATTTTCCACTGCTCTTTAGCAGGTCACATCTGCTGGACTTTTCCTGGGTCACAAACCTACTTTCTAACAAAGGACCCCACCCTTTATGTTGAGAAGGAACAATCATTTTATTGTCCCTAAGCCCTGGGACCAGCAACATTTTTGAGGAGAAAAAGAAAGTTCCCTGAGAAGAGGGTAAGGACCCCAAACTAGCCATGTGGGGAATTCTTGCTTGAGGTGACATAAAACCTTGCATCTTTTCCACTGACAGAGTAGCTGCTGTTTGCTCTGGGCTGTCAGGAAATCAACTGTGTGTCACGTGAGACATAAAACTGATCCATCCGCTGGGATCCTTTTCCTTGCCTTCTTTTGTCACCGGTGTGACATGAACACCGGCGTACCACGCTTGCGGCGTGCGTCAACTATACGCCTGTTGGTTCACAAACAGTTTGTCTGGAGAGAAATGGAGCATTATGACCCAAAAAAGGAAACAGGAAAGGAAAAGGAGCTCTACCCCCTGCTGCTGCTGGTGATAAGATTCCCCTAGAGGCACCATGCATGCGTGCAAGCTGGGAAGAAGCATAGAAAGCCTTCCGTGTTCTGGGGAAAGGAAAAACAGCTGGGGAGAAGATGCAACTGCCCTTTCAGAATGAGGAAAACAGCTGCCTGAAACCAGCGCCCCCCACACACCCGCCTTCACCCATGTCCTTTCTTCACGTTCTGGCGTCCAATCTGGAGCAGTCACGCTGAGCTATGTTATACTTTTTGTTTTTAAATCCTAAATGATGAGACATTTCAGTTTTCTGTCTCAATTGTATGTGTGTGTAGGAAGATCTATGAACAACAAGAACAGCGACAACAAACTGCTGTGTTAATCCACCCTGGCACAGAAGTCTTTCTGGTAGGTAGACGAGTATTTCTGCCCAGGCCCTTCATGCTGAGGAAGGGAAGGCTCAACTCCCGTTTGACATTGCCCTTGTCTGCATGGCTAACCAGGGAGCGTGCACTTCTACTGAGTGTAGCATTAATAGTAACTGTAGGTAACTAGCTTTGTTGAGCCTTAGAATGACCCAATAGGACTAGAGTGTTTGATGACTGACGACAAACTGTTTAGGGCCGATGTAAAACTGCAGGGAATCGCGTCCATCTGTTCCTCTTCTGGGATCCTTGCACCAAGTGCTCATCTCCTCTTGCACGCCCTTCCACCTTGCCCTCCCCAAGCCCACTATCCCCTTCCAGGGCCTCCTCCCCCCCTGCCCACCCTTCCTTCACCTGCCTGCGCAAGCACCAACACGAAGCTTGCCATGCCCTCGCTGCTGACGTAGGCAGGCCGGTGTCCAGGATGGAAAGAGCTTTACCTTTGACCTGGTGAACCTGAGGGGCAACGCCTGTGCCAGCCAGTGGGTGGGGACGGCTTTGAGTCATGCTGAGAGGGAAAGATGGGGGTTGGGCTGGTGAAGGGACACTCAGTTTCTAAGAATGTGGCCTTGAGGCTAAGCTGAGTTGTGTGTGTGTGTGTGTATGTGCGCGTGCTGTTTATTAAAGGACAAGGAAAACCTAGCCAGGGCTTCACTGGGTGGGTTCCCATGCAAAACTCCAACGCTTTCAACTCTAACAGCAGCTGGGAGGAAGGGGCTTCCTCAGACCCCCCAGCTTTCCCTCCAACAACTTATTTAGACCCAGCAAACTCCAGGCCACCCAATGTGAGAGTCATCCCTCATTGTCTTTTTTAAACAATGGCTCTCAGCTCGAGCAAAGTTAACATTTTAAAGAAGTGACATTATGGATTCCCACTAAAAGGGAAGGACTCCCCAAACCCTGGTGTGTAGACCTGGCTGCAGGCACAAGGAGAAAGAGAAATGTGCGACTTCCCCTCAAGTCTTACCTTGAGAAGCCGTCTGAATAGTGGTTAGGGCTATGGATTCTGGGGCTGGACTGCTTGGGTGCATCGCGGCTCTGACAGTGGCATGTTCTGCAGCCCTGGCAGGCCATATAACCTCCCAGTGCCTCAAGTTTCATATGTGAAAAATAGGATAGTAACTTATCTGCTGTGTTGGGTCATCAGGGGGGTTCAATGAATATGCATACGGAGCATTTAAACTAGTACCTGGTTATTGCAAACACTCTTTTTAAGTATCAGCTCTCATACTCCACTACCCTGACAGGGAGGGCCAGCCTGTGGGTCTGTTACCTGGGCGGCTGCCTGGGACCCCGCACTCAGAAGGGCCTTCACTTGGTTTAATGCTTTGCAGTCACCATCTCAAGATTCTTGATACTTTTATCTTTGAACTTGTGTCACAGAAGTGAAGTCAGTGATACAAGGGAGCGTGCATGTGAGCAGAGATGTGTAGGCACTATTCCCGTATTGCATTCTTGTTGCCAAAGAAGCACAGTCCAGGGGACCCGCAGTGTGAGGGAGTTCAGTGAGGGCCAACGCGAGCACAAGAGCACACAGCACATGTTACCTGTGTGACTGATGGCTGCTGGTCGCCCAGGGAGGCCACGCTTTTCCTCCTACCAGAGTTTTCCAGTAAAGCAGAAAGAAGACAGCCGTGCTGTAGCAACAGTCCAGGAGCCCCATCGTATCCTTACTCGTGTTACTTACCAATGACTTACACTGACAGTGATGACCTAGAAGGAAAGGAAAACAATAGGACACCCATACTTTCCTGTCCTTTCCATCCTTCCTTACTCCTCAGTGAGATGAAGGTAGAAAGTGCGGGCAGAAGTCAAGCAGCCAAGAAGTGAAATAAGCACAGTCTCTTTCATGCAGCATTTCCATTGTCCTCGAAGGAATGAAATATCTGTGCAAGCACCAGCCGCAAGGTACAAGTTGTACCATTCTCGTGATTCCATGTCTAAGTTAAGTACTTTTACATGTGCATTTAAAACTGGCATTGCACAATATAAAGACTAATGATAGAATTTGTGCTATTTATTTATTTATACTTAGCATTACGTAACAAATAAAAAAAAAAACCACGATGACAAGTCAGAGAGAGAACACAGAAGAAAGGCAAAAGCTTTTTTAGGTTTAGAACTTTTAATGACAATTTTTCCTGCTTTTTTAAAATAACGGGTCCCACGTTTTCATTTTGCACTGGGCCTTGCAAATTATGTGGCCAGCCCTGCTCAAAGGCTAACTCCCTTGCGGCCACCTCTTCGAGCCTCTCCTGCAGCCTGGTTTCTTTTACAGCTGGGAGGTTTGCGGCAGGGTGCAGGGGTGGTGTTTAACAAGAAGGGGTGGGGAGGCAGAAGGAGAACTGTTGAGGTATTTTTCAACAGGGGTCTGACTACCCGGGGGGGTGGGGAACTTAATTTCCCCAAAGAGTCCTTTGAGGCCCCACGGTAACCTGTGAACAGCACCATCGCTAGCTGAGAAAATGCCAGGATTGCTCACTCACTCACTCGCCAGCAGCCCAAATCTCAGGCCTGTGTTTGCAGGATGTAAGGGATAAAGGACATTCCAGACGGAGGGGGAGAGGAAGAACGAGTTGTGCAGGTGGGCATTGCCCCTAAAACTCAGGCCTGAGGACCAGCCCAGTGCCTGGTTTAGAACGGCAGGAGTGGAGCAGGGTTGTCATTTTTCTTCTCAGGATCAAAATCAGACAAATCTCCTATTTGGCTTACCAGGCAATAAGTGGATAACGCCAGGGACTGTCAGTGCAAATTACAGCTCTGGCCTCCTGTCATCAGCTTTGTGCTGCTTCTTGTCACTTTAATGCAAAGAGACAGCGCGGAGCTGATAACAAGCCAGAAGGGTGGGAGACCGGAGGGGGTGGCTGTGTCAGGGACAAGAAAAATGCATGTCGCAGAGAATGATTTAAGACAGTAAAAACCCACAGTGATGCTTTTTCTCAATTGCCTGTTTAAGGGCGTTGGATACCAAGGCAATGCCTCCCGGTTAGCCATAAAACTACCCAGCTCCCACCCATTCACCTACCCCTCATCCATCAATCCACCCTCCCATGCTCATCTATGAATGAAGGAAGGGCTGGGCCTCTTGAGACACTGGGATTCTGAGGGACCCCTGGGCCCTCCATCTCCTGCTCTGCTCACAGCCACTTTGCCAGGGTTGCATCCAAGCAGAAGTTGAAGAACCCTTGGGAGGAAACATCTCTCTTCCTAGCAGAAAACAAGGAATTTGGGGGGGGGGTCTTTTTATTTTGTCAAAAACAGCCCAGTGACTGCTCAAAAGCTCCATTAAATTGCATTTTCTAAACTGCTGGGTAAATGTTCCTGTCTCAGAGACCCCTCAGCTGACAGATAAGATCTCCCTTCCAGCCACCTGAAGAAAGAAGGAGTCTTGCTTTTTGCATGCCAGGATTTGAGTGTGTCCATCTGTCTTGGAGCCTGCAAGGGTCAGCTTACAAAAATATGCAGCCTCACTTTATCTTCCACCCACACTACACATTTGAGGAACTGGTACAGTCAAGACAACAGGAATCCAGGTCTTTCTGTAGTTGTGCTGGCATGAGAATTTGGAAAAGGGACCAAGAGGATGACTACATGGGGAACATGCCTTGTATGTCTTCTCAGGTTCCCTCTGCAACTTCGTTCCCTCTAGTGACAGGTGCCCTATCTGCTGCTGGATGCCCTCCACTTTCAGACTTGGGTGAAACACCGTGGGACAGGGAATCTGGCTTCCTGGGCAGTGATCAGGGGCTGGATAATGCAAGGGTGGTAACCGCATGGGGTGAACATTAACCTGGGAGACAGAGGACAGGTGGCAGCTGGGTAGATAAACTCCCCCGCCTTACTTTCTCTCGTGGATGCCTCTGTCATTAATCCTTCCTGCAGCCTTTCCAGAGAAGTCTCCATGCTAAGTGAACAAGCAACCTGGTGTCCCACCCCTGCTCACAGTGAAACAGGCCATCACAGTGATGCATTGCATTACTCCACACGACTTCTTCTCTTGCCTCACTTCCTCGCCTCGTCCCACTTCTATTGCCCTGGGCTGGTACCTTCTAAACACATTAGAAATGTCTCCCAAGGGCACCTAGGAAATCAGTGACAGAGTGGGAGTGGGATTGTTGAAACTGGACTTAAAAATGGCTGGTGACAACAAAAAGGAAAAGAGAGGGGAGCAGAGTGGACATGGGGCGTCATCAGGTCTTTGGGGGCCAAATGAAGAAAAGAGAAGCTTCTGTATTCCTTGAGACTTTAATCTAGATCCCAGGCCCCCAGCTTGGTGCCCAAGTTAGGAAAGCTTACCATTTTGGGGATTTAGCTTATACAGTGTTTTTGTGTTTTCTTCCTAGCAGAAGCCATCAGAGTGAGGAAGGGAGAGGCTTCAGTACCAGTATGTTAGTTATCTATTGCTGCCTGGCAAATTGTTCCACACTTAGTGGCTTCAAACAACTGTAATCAATGATTATCTCTCATAGTGTCTGTCGGTCAGGAATTCAGGGGCAGTTTGGCTGGGTAGTTGAGGCTCAGGTCTCTCCTGAGGTTAAGGTCAGATGTTGGCTGGGCTGCCGTCAACTGAAGGCTTGACTGGAGCCGGGGATCCAATTGCAAGGTGGCTCAACACACACTGTGGGCAGGAGACCTTCCTTACTTTCTTTGAGGGCTCTCCCTGGGGCGGCTTGAGTGTTCCCATGCTATGGTGGCTGGCAAGCAGTCCAGCAGACCAAAGCAGAAGCCACAGTGTCTTTTATGCCTTGCTTTTGGAAGTCACTCGCAGTTTTCTCCGCTGCACTCTATTGGTCACACAGAAAGCCCTGATTCGAGGCAGGAAGAGCCCGTACAAGGGCATGGCTGTCAGGAGGGACCTGAGAATCCTGCAGGGAGGAGGAGGAGCATTTTTGGAGACTGGATCACAACCAGCGTCCTGGAACATGAGAGCTGGGAGAGTTCTTAGAGGTTGTCTGTTTCGACATCCTTATTTAGTAACTGAGAAGCCCAAAGGTCACAGAGGTTAAGCAACTTGCTGCAGGTTGCTCAGTGAATCATCTGTTCACACTTAATTCAGGACTCAACAGTGCCTGCAGGGAGCACATTTTATGAGGCCATTTGAGCATTGGAGCCCGTGGTCAACCAGCGTCACTATGCTGATGAAGACGCAAGTCAGAGGGTGCATTAAACAAGAGCCACCAAATGAATCCATTGCAAAGCTGATTATAGGAGTTCACATGTTCATTTATGCAAAATGTGTTTATTGAGTGCTTACTACATACTTGGCACTGTGCTGGGGTAAGCAAAAACATGCTCCTGCTCATAGACCTTTCAGTGGAGTGGGGAAGGCAGACACGAGCTATGCCGTCCCAAGGTAATGAAACTACTACAACTGTGACAAGTGCTTTGGAGAGGAGGTCGAAGCATGGTGTGAGGACAGAATATAGGGTTTGTTCCAGCCAGTGAGGCTTCTCCAAGGAAGTGACGATTCAATTATCACTTGACAGCCTGAAAATGAGTTCCAGTATCAACGAGATAATGATTTTTGTGCAAGATTTATTTATTTGTTTTAGATATTGTATTTTCCACCTCCAAAAGTTCCACTTGGGTTTTCTTTTATATCTTCTATTTCACTCCTAATAGAGTTCATGTTTTCCTTGAATATCCTTGAATATATGTATGAGACTTACAAATAGGTATTTTAATGTTCTTGTCTGCTAGTTCCATCATCTCTGCCATTTCTGGGCCTTTTTCTGTTTTGTTTTGTTTTTTCTTCTGGTTATGAGTCATATTTTCCTGCTGTTTTGTTTGTTTGGTAATTTTCTATTGGATACCAGATAATGGGAATTTGACAGCCTTGGGTGTTAGATTTTGTTTTATTCCACAAAAGAGTGCCGGACTTTGTTCTGACACAGAGACTTGGAAACAGTTTGAGCTTTTCAGGGATTACTGTTAAACTTTGTTAAGGTAGGTCCAGAAAAACCTTTAACCTTGGTCTAATTTAGCCCTATTCTTAAGGCAATACCCTTCTCAAGATGCTACTAGTATATCACAAGGTCTTTTTACTTTGGCTGGTGAGAATACCAGCTATTCCCGGCCCTGTAAGGACTCCAGAAATTGTTCTGTCTGCTCCTTTCAGGTGATTCTTTACCCTGCCTTGAAGAATTTCTCCACAGGCACACACTGATCAGAGATCAAAGACTTAAGGTTTGTACCTGACAATCTCTGGAGTTTTCTCTTTGTGAGTAGAACTCTCTCCTCTCAGGTACTATGCCGTGCAAATTGGAGCTGCTTTGACTTCCCAGAACTCTGAACTCTGTCTCCTCAATCCTGTCACTGGGTTTCATTTGGGTTCTCTTGAGGCAATGAGCTGGTGTCATTAAAGGGCAAATCTTTTTTTCCTCCCTCACTCGGGGATCACAATCTTGCCCTGACTGTTAAACAATGTTGAAAATCCTTTCATGTACTTTGTTTGGGGGTTTTCTTGTTGTTTAATGCAGGAGTATAAATCTAGTCCCTGTTACTGCATCATGCCATATTTTTTCTTTAATTTTTTAAAATAGCTGTATTGAGGTACAATTGATATAACTGCACCTATTTAAAGTATGTAATTGACAAGTTTTGACATATGTCTGTACACGTGAAACCATCACCAAATTCAAGAGAATGAATATACCTGTCACCCCAAAAGCTTCTTCATGCCCCTTTGTAATTCCTCTTCCTGGCTCCCTGGACCCCTCCTTTCGAGGGAACCACTGATCTGCTTTCAGTCGCAGTAGGTTAGTTTGTATTTTCTAAAGTTTTATATAAATGGAATCATACAATATTACTCCTTTTTGTCTGGCTTTTCTCACTCAGCATAATTGTTTTAATTTATCCATGTTGTGTTTTTTAGCAGTCCTTTCTCCTTTTTTGTTGCTGAGTAGTATTCCATTGCATGAATATACCTCAATTTGTTTAGTTATTTTGTTTATACCATATTTATTTATTCATTACTGATGGACATTTGGATTGCTTTCAGTTTGGGGCTATTACATATAAAGCTGCTATATATATTCCTGTAAAAGTGTTTACATAGACATGTGCTTCATTTTTCTTGTGTAAATACCTAGGAATGGAATGGCTATAACATATGGTAGGTAGATATGTGTAACTTTTTAAAAAGCTGCCAAACTTTTCTAATGACATTTGTTTTAAAACTAGTTTTTCTTTGTTTGTTTTTAGATCCATGTGGTGATGTGGTAGAAATCTGTGAGATATTTGGATGTAAAAGTTCACAGCATCTTTTATTCTGAAGCAATACGGTGCAATGGCAACCTCGGCCCTGATAAATGCAATGCCAGCCCCCACTCTCTTAGAAAGCGGACTTCTACCACAAGATGGGAAAATGAAAGGGGAGAATCGGAGAGTTTCCCAGTCTGCCTGACAGCAGTGGAAAAAAGTCAGGACCCTTGGACTTTTTGCTTTGAGGCATTTAAATGGAAATAAAAGTGAATTGATTCTTTTTGGATAGTTCCTTCTTTTCTTGTGATTTTTTGAGAATATGAAATGTTGGGAAACTTAGATCAGAGCTGTTTTTTGAAGTTTTGATCTGTTTCCTTGATGTTTTGACTTTGAAGCTCCTATCTATGAATAAATTCAGCCTTTGTTTCACCTTTCCCTGCTGAACAATGCCAGTAAGTTAGAAGGAAATACCCAGTAGGGATAAGTAGCTTTTCTTCGATCCACACACAAATCGAGCATCAAGCTCCCCTTAGCCAGTGGAGGAGTGGGACTCGCCAATGCCCGGCCGGCTCTGAACCATGC
>CAUYPO010085586.1:0-27665 GCA_963574435.1 Cheirogaleus major
CTCAAGAAGACACCCTAGGGCTTATTTTCAGGGGATGTGATATTTTCCCCTCAAAGCCTCAGCTTGCAGCAAGCACAGGATGGCCGGGACCTGACGGGGAGCCGACCTTGTTGGTGGGGCTGCCCGCACCCTTCCAGTCACCTCTGGGATAGTAGCTGTCACGATGGGGCAGATGAGAAGGGCTGCTCGTCTTCTTTACCGCTCTGTGAGGAAATGCATGGGTTGTGCAGATACGCTGCGTAGCCACGCCCATCACTAAGGCTTATTTTCGGGGTGGGGCTTATACTGTGCAAACGTTTAGAAATCCTGCTAGGGCGTATTTTATGGGTAGGTCTTATTTTTGGGGAAACACAGTAGTTCTCTCTGAACAAATTATGAAACTACATTGAAAGTGAGTTAGAAAATAAATTTCAGATTTTATTTTATATACCAAGAAACAATTGTAATTACTATTTATGGTTACTCTGTATCACTGCTGTAAGTAGTCTGTATAATGAACTTAGAATATTGGTTTCCAAATTCCAATGCTAGTCTGTGACCTAGTTCTTACCAATATTGAATGAAATAAAACAATAAATGTATTGTAATGAGTTTCTAAAATAAAGTTAGATTCCATTTAAAGGACTACTTCTAATGCTGACTATATTATCTTTATGCTTTGGGGAGTGTTAAAATATGCTTCCTTTTATGAAATGATTGTTTTGATCATGCTAGGGTGGATTTGTTTGTTTGTTTGTTTGCCTCCCTGTCCATGTGTGGAAAAATAAAAATTGGCAAATCATTGTCAATCACTCATTTTTTTTTTTTTTGAGATTTTGTTTTTTTTTTTTTTTTGAGACAGAGTCTCACTCTGTTGCCCAGGCTAGAGTTCCATGGCGTCAGCCTAGCTCACAGCAACCTCAAACTCCTGGGCTCAAGCAAGCCTTCTGCCTCAGCCTCCTGAGTAGCTGGGACCACAGGCATGTGCCACCATGCCCGGCTAATTTTTTTTCTATATTTTTAGTTGGCCAATTAATTTCTTTCTATTTTTAGTAGAGACGGGGTCTCACTCTTGCTCAGGCTGGTTTCGAACTCCTGACCTTGAGCGATCCTCCCACCTAGGCCTCCCAGAGAGCTAGGATTACAGGTGTGAGCCAACGCGACCAGCCCTTTTTTTGAGATTTTTATTGATTTGTTGAATCCCCAGGTCTGGGAACTACTGCTGTAGAAGCATGGTTCAGCTATAGAGCCATCTAGGAAGATTTATGGTGTTATCTATGAGGAGACTTTATTTCTCATCTTGCATATAGCCTCTGAGGTAGGAAGAGGATAGTGGGAACACAATAACTTAGAGATAAATGTTTACTTTATAAACCACAATTTACTCATAGTTTGCTGAGTTTTACTTATTGTTTTGACATTTCAAGCAGAAGGTTTTGAAATCAATTGCACTTTTCTGTTCTTCAAAAATTAACTTTTTCCCATACTTGACTTCTCTGAGAGTTTCAGTGTTTTTGAAGGCCAAAGAGTTCAGAAAACCTCACATATTAAAATGATTGAGTGAGTCTGTGTAAAATCCATTTGATATATCTAAATTTGGGGTATTGCTTGGTTGAGTGAATCTCTGAATAAAATAGAAATATTAATACTACTTGTGTGGGTTCTCTGTTGATGACTGCTATGCCTTTTTCCAGAAAGCAGACCTGAAGTCCTTTGTGTCACAGATCTGATAGAAACAGTTAACGAAGTTTCCAAGCTGAGCATTGCTCATGAAATCGTGGTTAACCAGGATTTCTATATGGAAGAGAATATTTTACCTCCAAACAGGTACAGACTCTTTCATTTTTTCTGTTTTACTCTTCCTGGTGTAGGTACAAATCACAAATGGGTTTTGGTCAGGTTTGAAGCATTTTATTAAGAAATTTAATGTTTGAATATGTCTTAAATGGTACCAACAAATAAAACAGAAGAGTAATCAGTGTAATTATTAATTTAAAAAGGTCAAAGCTGCAAATTACATTTAAACAGGGAATAAGCCAATGAAATTGCAGGTTGAGTATCCTAAATCTGAAAGTCTGAAATCCAAAGTGCTCCAAAATCCAAAACTTTTTGAGCACTGACATGATTCTCAAAGGAAATGCTCATTGGAGTATACTGCAAGTATACTGCAAATATTCCAAAATCTGAAAACATCTGCAATTCAAAGCACTCCTGACCGCAAGCATCTCAGATCAGGTATACTCAGCCTGTATTGTCAAAATGTTCATTTTGGGATCTCAGTTAGCAATAAAACATAGAGTGAATTTCAGATCTTTTTAGACAGACTTGGATGAAGTAGCTCCTAGCTGTTACTCTTTTAATTGTCTAAAGATTAAACAGATACAGATGAACAGGTTACTTTTCTAATAGTCGTATCACCTACCCTTCATGGGATAAGAGATTTCAGGGAACATTTCTCCTTCATAATCTGCTTAATAAAGATTATGTGAATCAGGATTAGAACCTCAGTGATAAATAATGCCCTTCTAAAATGAGACTTTATTTGGGTTTATCTCAATTATATTGATACTGTAATACATAAATCAGTCATTCAGCAAGCACAAATTGACTGCTTCTAATGATGTATTAATAATAGTTGAATGGGTACATTTCTTTGTCAGAATCTATATTTTATAGCATTTCTAATTTCCCACCTTAAATGCTTCTGTTGTCTTGCCACTTTAGGGATTCTATTACTGAAGCACCTTGCTCCATCAGTGGTTCTCTTGATCTTCATGCTCCTTAGATTTGCTCTTGCCTGTTGCCAACAGCTACCCATGCCAATGACAGCTTCCCTGAAGGAAGTTTTTGCCTAAACACAGATCTCCTAGTATCTTCTTCATTGCCTTCATAATCCCTGGAGCCCAAGTTAGATTTATTTTGCTGCTTGTAGTCATGCAAGAAAAGTAAAACTAGGAGAGTGAATGTTTGCTAAAGTAGTTTGGGGTCGCAGTGGTGATGGGAGTGAGTAAATGAAGCAGTGGAAATAATATTATTGAGAGCTTGAATTTCACTGTTTTGTTATTAACAGCCTTCTTTGAGTGTAGTAATGCAAAATGCATACTGGATAAGAAGCTGAAATAGAGTTTGAGGTTATCCATTATCTATAGATAATTGACAATTGGTTTTACCTTTGGGCTTATAAAATGATGCTAATTACAGTTATAGGTTATTAGGGGAATCTCATTGTCAGACCTTCATTTAAACATTTGTTGAGTATTTATTAGGTAGAAGACAGGATGATGAATGCTGAGGGCATATAAATGAGGGCATGTAGGTGCTACCTTTGCCATCATAAAGCTTCTGTAGGAGAGATAGTCAAATAGCTACTGTGCAGAGTGGTAAGTTCTCTCATATCTGGTGTATGGAATTCTATGTTAGTGTCCAGCTGCCTGGGGAAGGTCAGGGAAGACTTTCCTGATAAGGTAACACTTGAATTGAGTCTTTTCAGGTACTTTTAAGGTGGTTTTTTGAGGAAAAGGACTCTCCTGGATGAGGAAATGTCATTTCAGAGGTGTAGAGTGGTGGAAGGCAATCGTATATTCATTATAAGTAGATTGTTATTGTTGGAACACAGGGTGTTAGGAGGAGGAAGAGGAAGTAAGTAAGGTAGAGAGGTAGCAGAATAGAATCATGAAGAGTCTTAGAGGCCATGTATCTTTCTGGTGATAGGGAGCTCCTGAAGAGTTTCAAATGAGCACACCATCATGATCAGATTTGTATCTTAGAAAACTCATTGATTTTTATCAAGAATATGTGGCATTGTTGGGGTAAGACTTTGTGGAGGCAGGGTGGCCATTTAATAAACTATCGAAGTAGTCCAGGTAGGAGATGATGGTAGGTAAGGATGGATTCCTGAGATATTTAGGAAGAAGAATCTCTGGAATTTAGTAATCAAGTATATAAAAGAGATGACAGTAACAGAATTAAAAGGACTCCAGTACACACCAGATAGATAATAGTTGATGACCTCTCACAAGTTATATTGGTGTATTGGGGGAGGAACTTTGACTTTTTATTTCACTAATTTTTGTATCATTTGTATTTTTTAAACAAAAGCATACATTACTATTGTATTTTAAGGGGTAAAAGGCTTAAATTTCTTGTTCACAGGACCAAACGTACATGAGGAACAGGTTTGAAGGGGGAAGATAATGAGTTCAGTTTGAGGCTTGCTAAATTTAAAGATTTCAGGTCTGAAGTAAAAAGATCATCTAGTTCAAAGGTTTAAGTCTATAGAAATGGGAACCAAGTCACAGATCCAGGCTAAATATAGACCCAGGGTTAGAACTCAGGGTCTCAACCCCTAGTTTATGGTTCTTCCTACTGCAGGAAGAGAGCTTCTCTGAAACCATGAGGAGTCCTTCTGAGAGAATTTGGTCAATACTTTTGCATCTGAGACTAACTTCAGTTTATTCAGCCCTTCTCAAGTCTAAACATAGCTCCTCCTGGTCTGTTGATTTAATGGTTTTTCATGATTTAAAATGCTGTTTGGGAAATTATGATCCTATATTAATTCTCTGGGTAAAGCAAAATTTGCTCATTTAACCTTCTTATAGTCTGGAAGGCAGGTTCATGGAGACAATGTACAATGCTTTTTGGGACCATCTAAAAGAACAATTATTGAGTACTCCTCCCAACTTCACTTGTGCTCTTGAACTTCTAAGAGAAGTTAAGGAGGTAAGTAAACAACCTTCCATTTGTATGGGAGGTTCCTGGGCATCTCAGACCCTTGGATTGTCAATGGCTATGAATACCCTAAGTAGCATACTTTTTGAACATGGTCCATTGCTTAAATAGATAGTATAGAGAAGCTTCTATTTTATTTGTATGAAATGAAGCTTAACAGTTGGGATATTGCTGTAACACCACAATATATCATTCAATTAAACAAATATTCACTGAACCCCCACTATGGTTTATGTGTTTCGGAAGCACAGAGATTGAATAAGAGAGCTCTTACCCACAAGGAACTTATACTTTTGAGTCAAAAGGCTATTTCAAGTGACCCTTAAATGTTCCTTTGCTTATTTCATTCTTGCCCTTTGGAATAAAACAATCTAAAAATGTCTTTATCATTTATTAAGAATGCCTCATCACCTTGTGGTGATGTATATTTTATATTTCTTATATCCTGCACTTCTTTTTATCACACTCTTGTGTTATTCATATCTTTATCTCATTCTACCTAGAAAATAATAATGGCCACTACTATAACTGATCCCAATGCAGCCTTGAATTATGATTGTCCCCTAAACAGAGAAAAATAATACTCCCTAAGAAACCTAGAGACCTAGTTTTCTGACCCCCAGAAGGCATAGTCTGGGATGCTTTTGGCTCAAGAGGATTGTTCATTGAAGAAAGTTTGGGGTTTGAAACAGAATTTGGCTCCTTTGATTTCCTTTTTGGGGCAGATATTGCTATCACTGCTATTACCACGCCAGAACCGCCTAAAAAATGAGATTGAAGAAGCTCTGGACATGGATCTCCTCAAGCAAGAAGCAGAACATGGGGCCCTGGATTTCCCTCATCTCTCTAACTACATCCTTAATTTGATGACCCTGCTATGTGCCCCAGTTCGAGATGAAGCGGTGAAGAAACTAGAGAGCATAACAGATCCAGTGCAATTACTGAGGTGAGAGTCTAGACATGCTGTCCCAAAAATCTGGCTCAGATACCATGCCAAAAAACTCTGAGCCAGATACTGTGATATAGACCCTGTCTTGTCTAGCTCCTTCTGTACTGAAGACCTAACACCTCTTTTCTCCTTTCTGGATGTGTTACTCCATTTGAGTTGCTATAAAGAAAATACCTGAGGCTGGGTAATTATTTTATTTGGCTCATGGTTCTGCAGACTGTACAAGAGGCATGGCACCAGCATCTGCTTCTGTTGAGGGCTTTAGGGAGCTTCCAATCAAAGCAGAAGGCGAAGTAGAAGCAGACATGTAACATGCTGAGAGGAGTAAGAGAGAGGGATGAGGTGGTGCCAGGCTCCTTTAAACAACCAGTTCTCATATGAACTAATAGAGTGAGAACTCACTCATTATTACGGGGAGGGCACCAAGCCATTCATGAGAGATCTTCCCCCAATGACCCAAACATCTCACACCAGGTCCCACCTCCAACACTGGGGATCAAATTTCAACATGAGATTTGGAGGGGCCAAACAACCACACCATATCATTGGACTATTGGCTTTTATTTCCCAAGGTCAGTCTCTCAGAGTTCCTTTGATGATCTTTAGATCATTTGAACCATCCTTGTGACATGATACTGTTAAAACATTAATGCACAGTAATTCTTTTCTTCTATAAATTTCAATCAGCCCTTTCCCAGATTGTTTCCTGTTTGTTCTGACTCAAACCTTGTGAGGGGGCAGGAATAGAGGATTACCCTTGTTTCACAGCCTGGAGAACCAAGACCCAAAAAAGTAAAATGATTTGTTCAATGAGTTAAGTTCAACCACCCACACTCCAACTACCCACAGACAGTTGTTAGCACTTTGGTGATTTTCCTTCCATTAACTACCCTTTTCCAGGTGACAGAATGACTACAGTGGAAAGAGCTCTAGACTGGTAGTTAAAAGGTCAAGAGATGTATGTGTTCTTAGCTCTGCCACCAACTCATTCTGTGGCCTTGGGTCTCTGATCACAGCATTTTTAGTTGAAGTAGGACTGTTGTTTTAAAGGCCCCTTCTAACTCTAAAATACTGTAATTTTATGACTTATTTCTTGGATTCCATCCCTCCACACTAGATTTCCTTTCATAGTGTAAATATTATATTTCTCCCTATGACAGGGGCATCTTCCATGTTCTGGGCCTAATGAAAATGGACATGGTGAACTATACTATCCAGAGCCTTCGACCTTACCTGCAGGAACATTCCACTCAGTATGAAAGAGCTAAATTCCAGGAACTCCTTGACAAGCAGCCCAGTATGTTTAACATTTAAGGGCAGGAGAGGGGAGATTTGACCTTGGATCTGCCATCTTAACAGTGGTAGAGAATATTTTCTATTTTTTGAATAAGAAATTTCTTCCTTGGGCAAGGGGTAGGGGATAGGGAGAAGGAGCATTTTCTAAAACATAAAGACCTACAAAATCACTTCTTTATTGACCGAGAGTATATTTTCAAGCCCTGGAGTCTGAAGATAAATTTTCCCTTCTCTGTTATAGATCTCCTTGATTACACCACAAAATGGTTAACAAAAGCAGCTGAAGATCTCATTACACCATATCTGAGTTCTCCTGACTTGCCCAGCTCCTCCTCCATCATGGCCTGTTCATTTCCAAATGGGGAAACTAATGACTCAGATCTCCCCCGTCCCACAATGGTGCTATACCAGGGCTACCTGAATCTCCTTCTCTGGGACCCTGAAAATGAAGAATTCCCTGAGGTAAGAAAGTGTGTTGGGGCATTGCCTTGTCGTTTGGGATTCAGTGCCTCCATTAGAACCCTCATTTTGTGACAGCCTGTTCTTCCTTGCCTCACCAGACTCTGCTGATGGACCGAATACGGCTCCAGGAAATGGGGTCCAATTTGCACCAGTTGACCATCCTGGCCTCAGTCTTGCTAGTGGCTAGAAGTTTCTCTGGTACAGTTTTATTCAGCTCACCTGAATTTGTGGATAAACTGAAATGCATAACCAAGGCCCTGACTGAGGAATTTAACTCCAGGTAAGATTCATAGATATTTTTTACAGTGGAAAGCATGTGGTTTTTGGGACAGAGGCAAATAATGTATTATTGCTTATTCTTCATCACAAACCACACAAAGGATCTTGGGAACCATCTCCAAGTATTGTTAGTGTCTTTGATAAATTGTATTCAGGCTTGGGATAGGGAAAAATAAAGCTTATTTCCAAATAAGAGTGAGAGTGTAGAGGGTAGTTTGCTATAAATATTCATTATTGTATTTGCCAAAAATGAGTAATTATATACATGATTAGGTGACAGTAGATTTCTGTTATGTATATCTAGAAGTTGATAAATTAGTAATATTGATTGATGATTTGCTGCATGAAGGGATACCATTCCAAAAGAAAAACAGGAATTAGAAGCATAAGTCTCTTAGTATATTTGCAACTTAATTGGCAAAGTAGGGAAAAATCATGAAAAATTTCCAAGAAAATATTTAAACAATATTTAAATAAAGTTTATGGGGCTGAAGAATGCTAAGTGGATCCAAGGATGGAACTGAACTCTTGCCCAATTTATCTCGTTTTCTTTGAAGTAGCGTATGGTACTATACATATAGATTAGTTCATATTATACTTGAGGGTAACAATGGAAGTATTTAATCTTCCCAGTTGTTCCTGCTGTCTAGGAGGGGTGGAATTCTCCCTTGAATGGGCCTGGCTTCTGGTATGGGGCTCTCTGGGTTTTGCCCCTGTGCCAGGACTACTCTGATTTCTGTTCTTCGTTATCTAGGCCTGAAGACGCTATGCTCAGTGTGAGTGAACAGGTGTCTCAGGAAATCCATCACGGCCTCAAGGACATGGGCCTCACTGCTCTAAGCAGTGAAAATACAGCGTCTCTTATGGGCCAACTCCAGAACATTGCCAAGAAAGAGAACTGTGTTCGTAGCATCATTGGTAAGAGTTCCTGTGGTAGTGGTGCAGAAGAGTGGAAAGAATGTGCAGGGTGGGCAGATAAACCCTATCCTGGAAATGAGTTACCTAACCATTTAAAAGTGGAAAAGCATGATCATTCAGAAAGTCTTTTAGCTGTAGTTTCCTCATCTATAATGTGCAGGGTTGAAATAGATATCTTTCAGTTTGAAGAGTGAATGTATGGTTTTAAGGTGTATCTGCATCTAAGATATATAACTCCCAGGTGTGGGATACTGTCCCATTAACCCTACCAAGTCATCCCTGGTCATTCTCTAACTGTAGTCCAAGATCTGTGGAGAAACCCTTTTTCTATCCCATGCCTTAAGCTACTGTGTGAACCTCTACTCCCCTCCACGGAATTGATGCTGAGTTAGGCTGGAGGACATGTTCCATGTTTGAATAGAAGCGGTGAACTTGTCCAGCTTGCTTTTAACTTTAGCATCTTATCATAGTCTGCTTTGGGTGTATAGATCTGAACTTGGTACACTCGCTGCAATAGAATTTCAGGTGCAGGGTCTAGGATCCTTTTGTTAGGTTAAATGCACACTAGGATCTCATGTATAGCTACGTAATCTTATGAACATCCAGAAATTTACTAGCTCACCATCTTTTGATCATGCATTATCTTTGGGAGTTTGTTGACATTCCCTCCTCAAAACAACAACAACAACAAAAACAGACAAAAATCTCATTTATTCGATTTACTCAAATGAATGAGTAGGTCAGTGAATAACTCAGGTAACTTAAAACCTTGGTGAGCAGATAGTGCAAGGGCATTGTGAATTTCTTCTGAAACTTCTTTGTTCCCCTTTTCATTGTTTTTTCCTGCTCACAGATCAGCGGATCCGTTTGTTTCTCAAATGCTGTTTGGTTCGTGGCATGCAGGACTCTCTGCTACACTTCCCTGTAGGCCTTATGCTCATCGAAGGAGAGTTGGCAGACCTGGGCTGGAAGTTTGTCAATCTGATGCGTCACAATCAGCAGGTATTTAGCCCATACTATGCTGAGATCCTAAAAAATATCATTCCTCCAGCTCAAGCACAAGAAACAGAAGTAGAACCTAGCTGGTAGTGCTGGACCCCTGCCATGGCAACAGGGACCTAGGAGAGAGGGCTCAGCGTGTTCCTGGGATAAGATCACCTGTGGCCAGCAGAGCAGCCAGCCATCTTCCTCCCTACAGTCAGGACACAGGGCTGCAGGGATCAAGCATGTAAACACCAACTGGCCCAACCCCCTTCATTAATAAACTTCTAAGCTGCAAGAAAACCTCAGTTGCTTCTGTGCTGCTGTTGAAGCCAGGTTCTGTGCCTTCATCCCCTAACTAGCTGAGAATCAAGTGGGCCCTCATTTTCCCTTCACTGGCTAATCATTCTTTAATATGCTGGCTTGAGCAAGCATTAGGGTATCAGATACTAGCATTATTTTCTCCAGTTTTCTGGTGAAAAATCTTTTCCTTGAGGGCTATGAAAACTCTTAGGGAGATTATCCAGAGTATGAGTATAGGGGCTTCTGGAAGTCAGAAATTCACTGAATCACAGATCAATAAAAGACATAGAACCCCATTTCCAGTACCAAATTTCCCTATAATTTTAAAGGATACAGTAATAGTAAGAATACCTGCCTCTTATTCTGGTGTGTGGTTTGAAGCAGTAGGAAAACTTGGGACTGGTTGGAAGTTGATATTGTCTGCTAAGAAGCATTCAGCTGAGGACAGGTCTCAGCATCCATGGAATTCCTCTTTCAAGTGATTCTAGGGGTCAGATTTGGAGTCTCTAATAATGACACCAAACCCAAGCAATTAGGTCCATGAGTGACTTGTATCAAGTTAATCCCTGGTGCTGTTCTGTAGCTGAATGAATCTTCTATTTTCACATCTCTTGAGGCTTAGAACACTCCATTCTTCTTGGGGTGAAGTGGCATGAGTATTCAAGGGTGGGACAGCCACCATGCTTTTTCCCACTTCTAGTGTGGGCCTCTAACTGCCAGGTCGTGATTATCAGCTCAGTTGGCATAACAAATGGCAAATGTTCTAGGTCTACAAGGACATGGGCTTGTTTTTAGAGATTATGTAGAGGTTCATCCCATCATTCTCAGCCCAACTTCAGCAGACAAACAGCAGTCTAGGAAATTAGGAAAAAAATTAGATTTCAATTTGGACTTGTTTATAATGGACAGGGGAAAATAGGAGTTCACTTTTTTTTTTTCAGAGTTGTCGACATTTATTGGATACATTTCTTCACTGAGATGTGTATCTGTTTTGTTTGGCAGTGAGCTGAATTTTTTTTTATTTCAGCATATTATTGGGGGTACAAATATTATGGTTATGTATATTGCCCATGTCCCCCTCCCCCCTCGAGGCAGAGGCTCAAGCATGACCATCCCCCATACATTGCACATCTCACTCATTATGTTTGTATATACCCATCCCCTCCTCCCCCCTCCCACCCGCCCAACACCCGACAAGCACCACATGTACTCACCAGCAAATTGGTATTAACGGATCAACACCTAAGTGGACATATAGGAATAGGAGTTCACTTACGAGATATCCTAACTGGATGATAAAAAGGTCTTCACCATTTCAGGAGATGGAAGGAGCTGAGTATAATTTACTTAGCCCAGTAAAAATAAAAAATAGGATTTGAGTTCTGTTAGTTTCAGGGTAACCTCCTAATTGATTTCCTTAGAGGGTAGATTCCAGATGGGTGACACAGCTAGGTGAACAGAGTGATACTTTTACTTTGGCTGGAAGTGGGGCACAGAGAAAAGCTGGGGAATGGGTCATTCAGTTGTTCTTATCTTATGACTAGATAGGCTCAGGAAAGAGACCATAGCAGGTGAAAGTTGTGTATTAATACATAGGCAGTGAACCTTGCCTAATTGTATTTTCTAATCAGATTTGCCAATATTAATACAATTTTTAAAAGCTTTATTCTGGAAGCCAGATTATCTTAGAGACAAATGTACTCTGAAGAGATCCCTGTGGAGATGACTGAGTAGTTGGATACAGACATTAGGCTGAAATGAAACTTTGCTTCATACTTTATAATTAAAATATGACATGCTTGATTTCTTAGGGATTTTGTGTTGGTTATGCCATAATTCCACATGGAGGAGATAGAAATCCTGATCCTAAATTAGGAAAGATAGCTCCATTTAATCCTGCTCACTCTTTAGAGATGGATGGATGAATGAATGGATGGATGGATGGATAGATAAATAGAACATGCACATAGTTACAAATGACATACAGTGAAAAGTCAAGTTTCTTTCCCACCCCTGTGTATCATTTCCCCTACCCAGATGAAACTATTAACTGGTTTTTGTGTATACTTCTAGAGATATTCTGTGCATGTACATGTACATATTATATTGTAACTAATATTTATGAGTGCATATGTGCCAGTACTCCTTTAAGTGCTCTACATATATCATTTCATTTATTCCTCAGTAGTTGATTTCTAATCTATGTTTCCAATTTTAGAGCAGTGTAGCACAAAAGCTGTAATTTGGAGTAAGAACCTGTATTTTTTATTTTTGTCTTCTCTGGCTGAATAAGTAAGGGGAAATCATTTCACTTTTCTGGACTTTTTCTTCATGGATAGAGGGGCAGCCATCTGCAAGCATAGATGAGAAGCCTCAGAAGAAACCAAACCTACCAATACCTTGATCTTTGACTTCTGACCTCTGGAACTGTGATAAAATTAATTTCTGTTGTTTAAATCACCCAGCCTGTGGTATTTTGTTATGGCAGCCTGAGCAAACTAATACACCACTTAATACATAGGAATTGGGCTGAGATAAAGGCTTCATTTGTACACCAAACAATTGTTAGGCACCAATGAAGTGCCAGAAGAGCGCTAGAGATGATATTCTGCAGATCTCATGCCCAACAATGACATTCTCCTGGGGAGGGGGAAGCAGGGTTCTGGGATTCCCTGGCTACTAGTCTCCCTCAAGGCATGCCTTTATCACTTCTCTTCCCAACCTCTAGAAAGTGTGCCTCTTACTATTACATCACTTCCTTTCTTCAGTGCAGATTAGGGTGCTAAGAACAGCCAGATACCACTTCTCTCTGCTTTAATTCTAGTGGAGGTGAAGGACAATGTCTAACCTTGTCTGCTCTAGGTTTGAGGTTCCTGCCCTTGGATATGGTGATTGAGGGGGTGAAGGGTTCACATCCAACCACTGGCATTCTCTAGCACAGGGGTTACAGGAGGATGAGATCAAGGGGCAGTGCCCGGAGTAGAATTCTGAGATCATTAAAGAAACAATGCCATTAAAATCCTATGAACAGCCAAATAGGGCTAATGGGACCTATATTTAGGAAGATTAAGTAGCAGCTATGCACTAGGGCTGAGGATGGGGGCTATAGGCAGGGACCCCAGGGGTAAGAAGATCAGTTCAGACACAAGTTCTGGGACAAAGTGTTGGGAGTGGAGATTGATACACAGGAGGCAGAGATGCTACAAAGGAAGGCACACAAGTTAGATGGACATGAGGGATGGAAAAGAGTATCATCAAGGCCACTCCCCATGGAGCTCTTGAAGCCATTTCTGAGTTCCTTCCCCACAGAAGCTCCTGGGCTCTGAGGAAGGACAGGGAGGGGACTTCCACCCACCCCTACCAGCAACCTTCTTAAGAAGTGCACCTCGTTGGAGGTGTCCATGAACTTGATGCCTTCGTACATGATGGGCAGGAAGGGAAGCAACATATGGGAAATAATGCATCTTCTGAGAGTTAAGCCCTTGTGAATTCCCCAGTCCTGGCCTCCCTGCCACCCTATCCCTAAGCAGAGTGTGCCAGGGCCAAGGGAAATGAACAGAGCAGCTGTGGCTGGACCCTCCTGGCTGTGGCTGCCATTTACTGCCTTCCATCCTAATCAGCCCTCCCACCCCACAGGACACCATAGCACAGACAATCTCCCCACACCTTGGGACAGGCATGTACAGTGGACTCCATCCCTCGTAAATCTTTGATCAGCATGGAGCCCAGATATTGTGGAAGCAAGGAGTTACAGGGCTTAGGAAACCCTGCATTGGGTTGGCCCCCAGGTGGCCAACCAATTCAGGACCATAGTGTTCTCTAGCCAAAAGATCACCAGGAACACATCTGTAGCCAAACAATGTTGAGCTTTTTACTCATTTCAGTAAGGGACAATGTAAACCAAGGAGACCCATGGGGTGTCCCAATAAGAATTTGCTAGGGATGACTTATTTTAGGATTTAGGCCTGTGTTAAGTGATTTTTGTGGAGGATTTTAGAAAGTGAAGATTTGCTCTGGATTGGATGCTTAGTATGTGGGGATAATTCTAGGAAAACAAATAGAAATGACAGTGTGCAACTTCAGAGACTGGCTCATAAAAGTCACCATGGCTTCTCCCTCTCCCACACATCCCATGTTCCCCTCCTTTTTTTTTCTCTCTCTCATATCACTTGTTCTGAGGAAAGCTAGCTGCCATGTTGAGGGGACACTCAAGCAGCTTTTGGAGAGGCCTACAAATTATACTTCCATTAACTAAAGAGGTCTCTACAGTAGCAATCATCTTCACTTTTCACAATTAATTAGCACCTGCATCTTCAGGCAGAAAAGCCAATGGCTCACTCTTTCCAGAATTCAAAGTAGAGCACTCAGAAATGTGAACAGCTTTAAGAAACTTCATCATCTACAATGTCAGGCCCTGACATCACTAGTCTGTCTAACTTCCCCGCCCATTCTTCTGTCATGAGCCCCAAACTCCCATTTACAGCTCCACATAGAACAAAGTGAGTGTTTGCTAATATCCACTACTCTGTGCAGGCTGCTATGATCTTTGAAATGTATGACAATGAGGGCCCTCCAACAGATATCTGGGCCACTATTAATATACCGCCACCTTCCTTAAGCATGAAGTCCCTTGTCTCTTATGTCTACCTCTCCATTTGTGTGATGGTGTGTCTGTAGAAGAGGCATAAACTAAATATCTTAGTGTGGTGACAGGAGCTTTAATATCAGCAAGTACAGAGCAGAGTCAGCCTGCACACAAGGAGATAAAACCATGATCATTGCTAACTACAAAGTCCACTAGGGCCCTAGGTATGGAGTGAACTCCAAACTTGGAAAAAGCACTTGGGAAGTGGTTGATGAGGATAGAGACTCTGGTGGAGAGGAATAAACATGTATGGAGCCGCATTTACATGTTTGAGCGTCAGCCTCTGTATGGGGCCCTTCACACAGAATTTCTCATCAGCACACTGGGAAAGTTTTTAAGCCTTAACCCTGGGCATCAGAGTCAATGGGGGTAGGGATACGGGCCATAAGGAGAGATTCGAAGGGGCCCATGTTATGCTGGGCCCTCCTCAGCTCCCTGGGACTTCCTCTATACCATGAATTCCTAAAAAGGGTATATAAATTTTAATTTTTATACAAATGGTATGAACCTCTTAAATATTAATGGATTCTGCCAAGTAAAACTTAGAATTATAAAAACCTGACATGAAAACCCACAATACATGAAAAGGGCCTGTTTCTTAGCACTCTTCCCATCTACAAAAGAGTAGTATATTCTGTGTCCCAGCCTTTCTACTTCTGAAAATTTATCTATTTATTTAATATATTATCTCACATTTTACACTATAATTTCTGTAGTAATTGTGGCTGGGAATATTTTCATGGCTTTATTAGGCATTTTTGTTGCTCTGAATGAGAATTCTAGATTGATATCATTTTCTTATCTTTCTATGAAGTTATTTCTGTATCAAGGCTATTAATCTTTTGTCTGTGATATATGTGCCAATTTTTCTTCCCAGTTATTATTTTTTTATTTCAAAATATTAAGGGAGTGGAGGAGAGGGGCAAAATCTTCCCAGTTTTTCATATCTTTTACTTTTTGCAAGCAACTTATTTTTTTAATTTAATATATTTTTATGATTAAAGAAGTAATAACCCAAGTGCCCATGAATACATGAATGGATTAATAAAATGTAGTATACATATACCATGGAGTACTACTCAGCCATAAAAAACAATAGTGATCTAGCACCTCTTGTATTAACCTGGATGGAGATGGAGCCCATTCTACTAAGTGAGGTATCATAAGAATGGAAAAACAAACACCGCATGTACTCACCATCAAATTGGTATTAATTGATCAACACTTATATGCATATATGGTAGTAACATTCATCAGGTGTCAGGCAGGTGGGAGGGGGGAGGAGGGGGCAGGTATATACACACCTAATGGGTGCATTGTGCAACGTCTGGGGGATGGACATGCTTGAAGCTCTGACTTGGGTGGGGCAAAGACAATATATGTAATGTAAACATTTGTACCCCCATAATATTTTGAAATAAATATATAAAAGAAGTAATATGTTTCACTGTTTAAAAAGTTAGTGATAAATACCTAAAGAATACCAGCCTCTGGATTTATCAGTGTTAGAGAGCATTCCTAGCAGTGAAGTTTCCAGGAGCCAGTAGAGAATAGCTTGGACTTTAGTGTAAGTCCAGTATTTGTGTCCTTGCTCCCTATTTTACTAGTATTGTGCCCTGTGGCAAGTTGCCAGCCAGCTCTAACTTTTCTTTTCCTTGTAGGTAAGACAATGTTAATACCTACTGTGAAAGGTATCACAGGCATTGAAGAAGATCAAATGACAAGTTTGTGATTTAATATCTGTTGCTTAGGTCTTCCCCAAGTCCAAGCTTGGACTTGTCCCTGCACACTACAGCTTCTCAGGGACCAGCCACATAGTTATCATTGATGAGCAAGGGATTGATCATGATTTCTATTTTCTTTTTCTTTCTTTTTTTTTTTTGGAGAAGGAAATAAGAGTTTATTAATTTGCTGGCAAATGAGGAGGTTGGCAAACTCCTGTCTCGAAGTACCAACATTCTGCATTTGAGCAGAAGTACAGAGCTTTTAAAGGTTCTGATTTATCCCATCTTCAGCAAAGACAATCTTGTGACCTCTGCCTGGATTCATCCCATCTTCAGCTAAGACAATCTCATGACCTCCACCTGGACAATTCCCTTGAGCCATCTCCTGTGGCACAAAGAACAAAGGACACTCTCCTTCCCCTCCTGACCATTGGCCTGAGGCAGGGATACAGGTTTTAGTTTTCAAAAAGGGTAGGGGTTTTTGAAGAGACAGAAATCATTTTCACCCCCTTTCAGGCTATTTCCTCTATTACATATTCCCCACTGTCAGTTTTACCCATCCATATCTATGGGGGGAGGGGCAACATAGTCATCAAGCTCCTTCCTGCTGAATTGGGGCTGTTTTAGATGGAAGGTACAGATTATCAGGTGAAAAAGGGCATAAGCAAGAACTACAACTATAAGGATTGATAAAATGAAATGGACTGTAGGCTTGCACACAATGTCTGATACAGGGCTGGGTCAGAAAAAAAAACATGGCACCTCTGAGTACAGAGCTATTATTGTACCCTGTAGATGACCTGAGAGACCATCTTCTGAAAATTCAGAAATCATGTACAGAAATACTTATACCAAATGAGGTTTAGGCTAACACACCCAGAAGTAAGACAGATCAACAAAAGAGGCGATAGCCTGGGGAAATCCTCACTAAGGAGTTGTCTCTCTATCCTATAAACAAAACAAATAACTAAAGAAATATTAGCAAAAATATCATCATTTTCATTTTTTTTCTTTTTCTCGAACAGATACTTTAGATCACCTAAAGGCTGGCCCCTCCACTTGGGGCTACACCTCTTTACTTTAGTATGATGGACCCAAGGTTTTACTCCTGACAATTTCAATGAGGTGTGAGTTGTTAGAGGCACTTCATAGGGTCCCTTTCACTTTTCTGCTTCCAACTTGGGCAGGAACCTGAATGAGGCAAATTCATGTATAGTGGCTAGCACCTGACCCACTCATTTGACATATTTTTATTCTATTTTCTTTTATTCATGGTTATATTACCATACTTGCCTTGTGGTGTTAGGAAGGGTCTCTCATAAGTTATTATTATTTTTTTTTTGAGACAGAATCTCACTCTGTTGCCCGGGCTAGAGTGAGTTCCATGGTGTCAGCCTAGCTCACAGCAACCTCAAACTCCTGGGCTCGAGCAATCCTCCTGTCTCAGCCTCCTGAGTAGCTGGGACTACAGGCATGCGCTACCATGCCCGGCTCATTTTTTCTATATATTTTTAGTTGGCCAATTAATTGTTTTCTATTTATAGTAGAGACAGGGTCTCGCTCTTGCTCAGGCTGGTTTCGAACTCCTGAGCTCGAGCGATCCGCCCGCCTCGGCCTCCCAGAGAGCTAGGATTACAGGCGTGAGCCACCGTGCCCGGCCTCTCATAAGTTATTTTTAAGGGGCTTAACTTAAGCCTGCTTCTAAAGGCTATCCTTATCCAGAAGAGGGCAAGTGGCAACACCCTATCTCACTTTAGATGGGTTTCTTCTATCAATTCCAGGATGGATATAATTTCTATTCTAGGTGTAGGGCTTTGCTTACTTGTTGGGTTGCCTCTCCTACAAAGGAGGGTCCATTATCACGCTTGTGAAATGTCCAGGGCTCCACAGGGTGTGCTCCTGGGTCCTGTTGATGATGGGGTGGCTGCTGACATCCTTGCTGTAGGAGGAGGAGCTGCTGAGACATCTTTGTAGCTGTCTGTCCATGGCACCCATCACCAGCATGCCATTCTCTATCTGCTTGGCCTCTTTCCCTGGATTTCTGATGTCCATTATCCCATCATCCTCCGAGGCCTGTTCCTATTCTGTGCTGGCGTATGTGTGCAAGAAGTCAGTGAAGGCCCTGTCTCAGGCCAGCAGCTCCTGGTAGGAGACCTTTCATAACCTCAGATGTTCTCTCCACTTGGGTAGGACAAACCTCTATCCATCCTGAAAAGATATCTACTGTTACAAGCCTAGGCATCCGAGTGGAACAGTCATTGAAAGGGTGAATCCCCACATGTTGGGCTCCCTGTGTAGCGGGTCACCTTTCTGTCCTTGGACCTCCCCAAGCACATAAACAGTTAGTTGTAAACGGGGTCCTCTTGAATGATGTTCCACCAAATCCATCAAGGCATCATGCTCCCAATGTGTGTATTCATGTAGGTGCCTCATAAGAGATCGAACCAAAGCTTTGGGTATGAGACAAGTCTATGAATATTTTATCTCCATTTAGCTGTGCCATCCCAATGTCAGAGCCCCAGTCTTTAGTTTTAAAAGGGATCTAAATGTAGCCAGGGTATCAAGGCCCCAAGGAACAGATCACCTCCAGTGGCTGCCTTAGTAGCTCTACCAGTGACCTGATTTCTTTTTGTCATGCTGGCCACCCATTTGGGCTCAGCCATGGCCTGTATTAGGGCCATTGTTTTGGTGGCATACTTAATATCATTACTCACTTTTGGTAGCGATCTTATTGCCAATGCTGTAATGATGTGCAAATTTTCTGAGGCCTGAACTTCAAAGTGCAATGGCAGTCTCCTGTATACTTCACTGGGCCCTGGTATTCATTCACCAGGAGCTTGGCAGTCCCCCGTTCTGGAGGTAAGCTCATGCTGCTTCTGAAACAACTCTCAGTGCTCCTGCTGCTCATCCAGGTCCACCTCCTGGGCCCATAGTGATGAGTTTCTCAGCCGCTGCTTGTCTATGGCTGCCTCACTTCCACCTGGCCCCTCTCCCATGACTTTTTGTCTGGCTCGCAGAGCACCAGGCATGACTGGTGCTGGGGATCAGGGTGGTGGCCAGGGGAAGGGGTCCCCCAGACTACTTCTGTCCATGTGGCTAGTGCCAATTGAATCCCCACTGTCAATTTTCCCTAGGGCTCCTGTGGGGATATTTGGAGGCAGGAGGGTCTGGGCCCCTCCTTTGCTGTCTGAGTCCTGGACTTAAACAAAACAAAACAAAACAAAACAAAAAACTATTTGCTCTCCTGGAGGCTTCCTGCCACCTGGAGTCCTTCACAATTTTGGGCAATGTTCCTTTCAAGGTCCTTCTTCTTTACAAAAAGTCAGTCTTGGGCAGCTTTTTTGCCCTTTCCTTTTAACTGTCTCAAAGGGCCCTTCTGGCTGTTCTTGCACATTCAAGCCTTCTATCTGATATAGCCATAAATTTCCCTGCTACAGTTAGGGGTTTCTTCTGGCCCAAATTGAGTTTGCTGCTGGGAGAGACCATTCTGAACCCCAAGTCATAATTTACTGGGCATGGGACTGAAGAATTAGTTCAGGTGGCGCCCTCCCCAACCCCTCCTGTGGTGCTAAGATGGCATTGGCAGCAGGCTTTCCTTCTCCCTTGCTGCATGCCACTTGGTGGCAGGCTGTGTGCGCTGGCCCTCCCTTCTTCTGGGTCTGCCCCTAGGCTGTGGCCTCACCTGGCACCTCACCCTGGATGGCTGTGGGGATTCCTGTGGGGGTGGGAAGACCTCATTTATCAAAAATCATACAAATATAGATCATTTTGTATACCATAAACAATGAATTTATCTCAAGCAGAGAGCTTGGGACTCAACATTTTAACTCTATAGTAGCAGGTTGACCATTTGAGCTCTGAATTTTAAAAGAACAAACAGCTCAAAATAAACCACGGACTATCAACCACCACCTTTTCACACTCCAGACAAGTGGTATCACAGTATCTTTAGACATAAGTACTAAGTACAAAAACTCACCAGACAAAATCTGACAAACACAAACAATATAGGGAATTCCTAACACAAACAATCTAAAATGCCAAGGCCTATCAGTCAAATGGGAATTTTCATTTAATGGCCACTTCTCCTCACACTCCAGCACATACATTGGATTACAATGACACCATTCTCTTTACACATAGGCTCATAGCTATAAGTTAATCATTCAGCCAAAGTTTTTCCCAAGGTACTTTGAGATGGAATTTTCCTATGTTACAACAAAAGTTTACAAACAAACAAACACAGGCAGTGCATGGAATCCCCAACACAAAATGCCATGGCTGCCCAAATAGAAACTATAAACTTAGAACCTAATTCTCAATTGGGAATCAGCATCTCCTAATCCAAAAGGGGACAAACCGAAAACCAAATTCTCTCAGACGAAAGAACCAACATCTCCCAATTCTCCCTAGTTCCCTGGGAACTGCAAATGAGCTCAGTCCAAACCAGGTTTACTAGTTCCTCTCAACCTCCTGACTTACAACCCCAAATTGGCATCTCAAAACAAATGCAGTGGGGATGTCTGAACACCCCCCCATATGGGTGGAAACAGGGAAACCGGGTCTCGGCATCCCAGGAAACTTTACTTACAAATGGCCATGGCTGTCACGATGCTTCCCCAATCTGTTTTCTTCTCCTCGACTCAATTCAAGTTGTGGGGAGCCACATCTACTTCGGGGAGACAGAGACGGGAGTTCCCTGGAGCTAAAACAGGCTCTGGCAGCTTCTGGGGCCGTCCCTTGCTCTTTCACCTTGTAGAGAAGTTGTTTGTACCTGTAAAGACCCATGGCTTTGACCCAGGGCTGCTCCCTGCCTCGTGGGGTGCCATTCAACTGGGGCACTGATGGGCTCACCCAGAGACACCAAATTCTGTTACTGAAACTTTGGCACTTGTCTCTGAGGCTACATCAGAAGAATGAGGACAAGTGGTTTGAGGAGAAGGAAAGAGGAGTGTATTAAGGAGTGTATTAATTTGCCAGCAAATGAGGAGATTGGCAGACTCCTGTTTCAAAGTACCAATGTCCTCTGACTTCTATTTTCTTATTCATATTTTCTTTATTTCCAGACTACAGAAATATTTTTCTATCTTAATTAAAATCATACTTACGCCATCTTTGCTCTGACCTTAAGCATGTAATAGCAACTAGCCCCTTCAGCAGAGTGTGATATCATTATTATGACATTCATTTGTGACATGACAGAGAAGAAAATTGCTGAGTAAGGAGATTTCATCATGATTTTATTCTACACTCTTTCAGCATTTTCAAATAAAAAAATGTAGTACTTGATAGCCCATTTCTTTTTGATGCCAAATGATATGCCATTCTCTGGATGTGCCACAGTTTATTTATCCATTCATCTACCTAAGGACATCTTGATTGCTTCTAACTTTTGGCAATTATGAATAAAGCTGCTATAAACATCTGCACGAAGATTTTTGTGTGGAAATTATTTTTTTAATTACTTTGAGTAAATACTAGAGAGCACAATTGCTGAATACAATGATAAAAATATTTTTACACTTGTAAGAATCTGCCGAACTATCTTCCAAAGTGATTGTACCATTTTGCATTCCAATCAGACATAAATGAGAAGTTTTGTTGCTCTGCATCCTCACCAGCATTTGGACTTGCCAAAGTTCTGGATTTTGGCCATTCTCGTAGAAGTACAGTGGTATGTCATTATTTTAATTTGCAATTCACTAATGGCATCTGATGTTGAACCTCTTTTCATATGCCACTTTCTATGTGTACATTCTCATTGGGGAGGTTACTGTTAAGCCATTTGGCCCGTTTTTAGTCTTGGCTTCTTTATTTTAGTATTGTTCAGTTTTAAGAGTTCTTTGTATATCTTACATAACAATCCTTTATTAGATGTATCTTTTGCAAATATTTTCTCCCAGTTTGTGGTTTGTCTTCTCATATTGTTAACATTGTCTTTTGCAGAGCAGAACTTTGGGCTATCAAGCCAAAAAGGACATGGATAAACCTTAAATGCGTATTACTAACCAAAAGAAGCCAATCTGAAAGGGCTACATACTGAGTAATTGTAACTATAAAACATTCAGAGAAAGGCAAAGCTATGGAGACAGTAAAAAGATCAGTGGTTTTTGCCATGGGTTGTGGAGAGGTAGAGATGAACAAGCAGAGCACAGTGGATTTTTAGGGCAGTGAAACTATTTTGTATGATTTAGCACAATGGTGGATATATGTCATTATTTGTCAAAACCCACAGAATGTACAACACCAACAGTAAACCCTAATATAAACTATGGACTTTGGGTGATAATAATGTGTTGATGTAGGTTCATCAATTACAAGAAATATTCCACCGTGGTGTGGGATGGCGATAGTGGGGAGGCTGTGTGTGTGAGGAGGGGACAGGGACTACATGGGAAATCTGTATTTCCACTCAATTTTGCTGTGAACCTAAAATTGCTCTAAAATCAAGTTTATTAATTAAATATTTATTTAAATATAAAAAATGCAGTAAATTTTCTTTTATTTTTCCAAATATTTTTCAATGAAGAAAATTAAGAAATCGTAGGTGACTGACTATTGATGTCAAGATAGTTATATGAATATGTGTGTGTGCATCCACATTATATATGTAGTGAGATAAATACTTTGTGTGTGTATGATCTTTTCATATCCAGAAGTGTATTTCCACAATATTTTTGTGATGAAATTCCCAACCAGGAATATACCACAAATTTACAAATATTTTATGTCAGTTACTTTTCATGACTTCAAAAATAATAAATTTGTTCCAAAAATAAATTTACAGAAAATTATTTTGTATCTTCCTTTCATCCTGTTAATTTAGATAAGTAGGCAGCCATTGGCCTGAGGCTGTTTTTGTACATTGAGCTCCTACTTAACAAACTGCAACCTAATTTAGTATGTAAACAAACTGAAAACCTAACTTAAAAGTGTAAGAAACAGCTGAGTCTCAAGCCAACCACAAGCAGCCGAGCTTCAGCCAATCATAGGCTGCGAGTTGGTTAGATCCTGTCAAAATAAAGCATATACCTAGCTGTAAACAATCATGCCATTTCTGTACTCTACTTCTGTGTTCCCTCTCTAAATACTGCTCATATTGGGGGAAAAGAGCTCTCTGAACCTCTTCTGGTTCTGAGTCTTGCCTGATTCATGAATTAATTGTTCTTTGCTCAAATAAGCTTTGTTAACTTTAATTTTTTAAATCTTTTAACAATCCTTTTGCACAGGAAGATGTCCACTCTTGACAATTCAAATTTTAGTTTCACATGAGCATATATACTCTTCTCAGGGACACAGGGCGGGGACAGAGGTACTGGGGCCGCGGGGCAGCCCCCTCCCGGCCCTGAGAGCAAGGAGAGCGCCGCTCCCACCACCCTCACCTCTTCTCACATCTGGACCTCTCAAGCAGTGGCTTCCGGGCAGAGCCCTCGCCAACCTGGTCAGGGGTACGCATCGGAGGAGGCGGAAGCCATGGATCGTGGGCAGCAGCTGCCTCCTCAGCCAAGGGCAGCCGCCCGCGCAGAACCCCAGGGGCAGGGCCCGCCATCTGGCCCGGGCGGTCGGCACCCCTGGCGTCCCAGGCGGCGCCACAGACACCCCACACCGGGCACCAGATCGTGCATTTCCGGGGGAACTCAGAGACCGACCTGGAGGCTCTCTTCAACGCTGTCTGAACCCCAAGATGGCCAATGTGCCCCAGATCATGCCGATGATGCTCTGGAAGCTGCCTGACTCTTTGCTCAAGCCGCCAGAGCCCAAATCCTCCCGACAGGCCAGTACTGATGCAGGCATTGCAGGAGCCTTGACACCACAGCATGTTCGAGCTCATTCCTCTCCAGCTTCCCTGCAGTTGGGAGCTGTTTCTCCTGGGACACTGACCCCTACTGGAGTAGTCTCTGGCCCAGCAGCCACACCCACAGCTCCACATCTTCAACAGTCTTCTTTTGAGATACCTGATGATGTACCTTTGCCAGCAGGCTGGGAGATGGCAAAGACATCTTCTGGTCAGAGATACTTCTTAAATCATATCGATCAGACAACAACATGGCAGGACCCCAGGAAGGCCATGCTCTCTCAGATGCATGTTACAGCCTCCACCAGTTCACCAGTATAGCAGAACATGATGAACTCAGGCTCAGGTCCTCTTCCTGATGGATGGGAACAAGCCATGACTCAGGATGGAGAAATTTACTATATAAACCATAAGAACAAGACCACCTCTTGACTAGACCCAAGGCTTGACCCTCGTTTTGCCATGAACCAGCGAATCGGTCAGAGTGATCCAGTGAAACAGCCACCACCTCTGGCTCCCCAGAGCCTGCAAGGAGGGGTCATGGGTGGTGGCAACTCCAACCAGCAGCAATAGATGAGGCTGCAACAACTGCAGATGGAGAAAGAGAGACTGCGACTGAAACAGCAAGAACTGCTTCAGCAGGCAATGTGGAATATCAATCCCAGTACAGCAAATTCTCCAAAATGTCAGGAATTAGCTCTCCATAGCCAATTGCCAGCACTAGTAGGATGTTGGAACTCAAGTATCTTCTCCCGAGATGTATCAGGAATTGAGAACAATGACGACCAATAGCTCAGATCCTTTTCTTAACAGTGGCACCTATCACTCTCAAGATGAGAGTATAGACAGTGGACTAAGCATGAGCAGCTACAGTGTCCCTCGAACCCCAGATGACTTTCTGAACAGTGTTGATGAAATGGATACAAGTGATACTATTAACCATAGCATCCTGCCCTCACAGCAGAACCGTTTCTCAGACTACCTTGAAGCCATTCCTGGGACAAATGTGGACCTTGACACATTGGAGGAAGATGGAATGAACATAGAAGGAGAGGAGTCGATGCCAAGTCTGCAGGAAGCTTTGAGTTCTGACATCCTTAATGACATGGAGTCTGTTTGGGCAAGCTAGATAAAGAAAGCTTTCTTACATGGTTATAGAGCCCTTAGGTAGACTGAATTCTACATTTGTGAAGGATCTAAGGGGATAAGACATATATACGTGAAATTTCCAAATAAGCCAGTTGCAGTTTCTGGCTAATATAGAAAAAGCTGAACAGAAGTCCAGCAAGATTCTTTCATCCATTATTTTGCTCTTCCTTGTCCATTGCTTCTATTAATATATTGCTGACCTCTTTCACAGTTGGCTCTAAAGAATGAAAAAAAAAACAACCCAAAAAACAAAAAAACAACTTTTGTTTCTTTTGCTATTATAACTACTGTTCGTTTTGGGGGCTGGTGGGAGTGGCCTGTTTGGATGATGGATGCCATTCCTTTTGCCCAGTTAGATGTTCACCAATCATTTTAACTCAATACTCAGATTTGGAAGTCAAATGCTTCCTGTCACAGCATTTAGTTTGTTCAAACAATTGTTTTTCAGCTACCTTTGGTCAGTGGGAAAACATGACTTACTGGTCTGACAAGCCAAAAATGTTGTATCTGATATTAAGAACTTAATGCTGATTTGAAGAGATAGCTGAAACCAAGGCTGAAGACGGTTTAACTGTCAGTGTTTTCTGTTCCTTCTAGTGCTATCATTAGTCACATAGTGACCTTGATTTTATTTTAGGAGCTTATAAAGCATTAGACAATTTACATAGAAATATATTAATTATTGCCACATACTCTAGTATAGGTTTTGGTGGATATTTTGGTGGGTGTTTTGTTGTTGTTGTTGATTGATTAGTTCTGTCAGAACCTAGGCAAATTACCATATTAGTGAATCTGTTTATAGTTGTAGGTTGTTGGAGTTTTGGGGAAAACTTGCATTTCCTGTTTTTTTACCATCTTATTTAAATCGTGATTATCTCTGCTCTCTCATATACATACACACACACACACACACATGCACAATGTTTATAATAGTGTTATAGTGGAATGTATCTTTTTTTAAAGGTTTCCCTACTTTCCCATTTATTTTTAAAATGGTAACTTTGAATGTATGCATTTAGAATACATGACTAGTAGTTTGTATTTCACAGGTAGTTTAAATCTGGCTGGGGCAGTCTGCAGATGTTTAAAGTAGTTTAGTGTTCTAGAAAGGGCTATTACTATACACAGTGCCCTATGCCCTCTGGGCATACAATACATATTATCTGATGAATTGGGAAAGAGCAAACAAGAAAGGGCTTTATTTTCCTCCTTGGACTCCCTTGGACTAATTTTGAGTCTTGATGGGAAATCACTGAGTAGGTTCATAACTTACATGACAGAAGTAAGCTTTATAGAGGTTTACCTTTCTTTAGCTTTGAGAGTTTACCTTCACCTAAGTTTTGGAAGTAAATTCTCATACTTTAGTTCTAGTAGAGGTTCATGGGAAAAATGCTGAAAATTTATGTACCTTCCTCTTGTGTCTGGCACTCTTGGGGGTTTTATACTGTCACAGTAGCCCACATTTGATCTTTGGAAATTCAATGAAACTTCAGTTAATTTCTTTAAAAGAATGAAAGTGTAGATATTATTACAGAATCAACAAACAATAGAGGATAATAAGGAAACACCACAAACAATTCCTTGACCATAAATTTGAAAACTTAGATGAAATGGAACAATTTTTTGAATGATACAAACTACCAATACTCATTAAGAGGAAATAGAAAATTTCAATAGCTGTAACATTACTAAAGATATTGAATTAGTAGTGGAAAAATCTTTCATAAAAAAAACAATAATGAGAATCTGCAGGCCCAGATTGCAGCATCACTGGTGAATTCCAACAAACTTTTTTTTTTTTTGCAACGTGAAATGAAGCTTATTGAAGGGCAAGATAGGTTTATGGAGCAAGAGCAAGATATGTTTGCCACAGATGATGAATGAACTCCTGTTATAACAAAAGGGCCTCCAACAAACTTTTAAAGAAAAAGTAATACCTATGCTACACAATCTCTACCAGGATAAAGAAGGTGTGGCTACCATTCCAGCTCATTTTATGAGACCAGCCTTTCCTTGATACCAAAACCAAAGACATCATGAAAGGAGAACAATATAGATTAATAGCATTCTTGAACACAGATTCAAAAATCTTCAACATACTATTAGCAAATTGAATCCACAATACATAAAACATAACACAACACGACCAAGTGTGGTTTATCCTGAGAATACAAAACTAGTTCAACTTTTTAAAATCAGAGTGATTCAACACTAAGTCATAAAAACAAATTCAGAACAGAAAGTTACATTTTTATCCTCGCGAAGGACATAGGAAAACTTACAGCTAATACCATATGTAACGGTGAAAGACTGATGCCTTTCCCTCTGTGATGGGGAATAAGGCAAGGACAAAAACTCTCAGCATTCCCATTCAATACCTCCCTGGAAGTCCCAGCCAGTACAATAAAGCAAGGAAAAGAAATAAAAGGCACACAGATTGGAAATGAAATCATGATA
>CAUYPO010085592.1:0-10164 GCA_963574435.1 Cheirogaleus major
AAACTAAAGAGCTTCTGTGCAGCTAAGGAAACAATTAATAGAGTGACTAGACAACCTATAGAATGGGAGAAAATATTTGCATGTTACAAATCTGATAAAGGGCTGATAACCAGAATCTATAAAGAACTCAAACAAATCAGCAAGAAAAATCAAACAGCCCCATAAAAATGTGAGCAAAGGACACAAACAGAAGCTTTTCAGAAGATAGACTAATGGCCAATAAATATTGAAAAAATGCTCACTATATCTAATCATCAGGGAAATGAAGGATGGTTCTTGACAATCTCTTTTAAATTGAGTCAGCCAGCTGACCAAGTTTTCATTTCCCAGAATTGTTCTAATAAGCCAAATCTAAGCTATTAATAGACTTTGCAGCCAAACACATTTGTTAGCATCTCACAGGCCCACAGTGTAGATTTTTAAAGTTTTGAGTAATGCTTAAAAATGTCACTAAAATTATTTTTTATCACTTATATTTCTCAAAAATGTATTGATACCATAAAGGAGCTTTTCAATAAAGCATTTTCATTGAGAAGTATTTGTCAAATTCCTTATAAGTGGTATATTTTAGATAAAAAAAAAAAAGTTTATCCAGAATATTGGAAATAGTCAATACTGATATACTCAACCTTTTAAATATCTGTAACAGATAGCTAAAAATTGGAAAAGATATTCAAAATATCCTAGACCCAGAATATGATTGATTAAAATTTAAGATCAATATAATTAGTTACCTGTTGTACCAGGAGGCCATTTAGGATGCTTGATAAAGCAATAACTAATAGCTCCAAAGAGAGAAATCTTGCAATTGGGCGAGATACTGGAATCTATGACTTCTTGAAGGAATAAAAGTGGATGATTTTAGCTAACTTTTAAGTTCATAAAGACAGAACCACAACAGCTTACTACACAATGATCAAGGAGTTGGTAAACTGTTTTATTGAGTAATAAATACACAAGGACATATAATGCAAAAGCAAGTTCTGCAAAGCTTCAGGAAAAAAAAATTAATGACCAAGATAGAGTTCAGAAAATGTTTGCATAATCAATCAAATTTAGGGAAGTTGAAAATTTACCTGGACCTCTTATAATTAAGGTCAAATTTCTTCCAGGAGGCTGAGCAGTATGAAATACGTATTTCTTTCTGTTTAGAAAGACTGTCCTCTTTTCATTTGGAAATATATTCTATTAACTTTTTAGATTAATGATCCCAATTTATATATTTGACACTAACATAATTGATCTTTTCAAATATCTGGTGTATTTGAATGATCATATTCATTATTACACATAAATTTGAGATATATAAAATATATTAATAGTTGATTCTCCTAGTCATGTGTGAAATTTAATGTTTGTTTTTAATGCTCCCTTTTCCTTTTTTTTAACATCCTAGATTTGTACACATATAATCCCTTTCCCTCATTCTAGTGCCCTGCCTTATCCTGTATTTCTAGGACAGTTCTTCTGACATTAGAGCTTCTGATTCCCAATCACAAATATATAAGCCCTATATTGTCTTCTAGCACCATAAAGTATTAGAATTAGATAGAACGTTATGGGTCAGCTAGCCCAACATTTTACAGATAAGGAAGACCACTTACTCTGGGTATGATTGAGTGATGATTAAGAGTTTAATTTTCTTTTCTCTCATGCTCTGGCTTTGATTATAAAAAAAAAAAAAATTATACCTCCTGCCAAATGAGGTGCATGTTTCCTATAGGAATCCAAATATAAATAATGGACATATTTATATACATTGAGGGAAGCCAGGCAACCATTTAAAGTCTTCACATTCTACCACACAGGTAGTTACATACTTTGATGCTGAGTCTAGTCAGTTTCCCTAAAATTCCATCATAAATCAGCTCATATAATATTAGGAAAATACTGTTCATGCATTGGCTAAAAAAAAAAAAATCTATTTTACGTATTTAGAGGCAGTTAGATTTTAACTCTTGTTAGCATATGCTAGCAAGAAATATAATTCATCAGTGAGAGAACTTCAGTTTTCTTCTGAACTAGAATAAAAAAATCCTAAAAAATATTAATATTAATTCAACTCTTAGTAATTTCTACCAATCTACTTGTATATGTTTAGCTCCTGCTGTATGCAAGTCATGATATTCTGGAAGCCACATTGTCACTCCACTCAAAGAGCTTACAATGCATTTGGAATATAAATCATGAAAAGCGAGCTAACGGTACTAGACTGTAATACCAATGCTTCTCTACTATTATAATGTGTGATGAAGCATACTAATCTTATCGACATAAAGTCAGCTCCATGACATTAGCCCATTCCCTGATTTTCCAGTTTCTAGCTTCTCATGGCCTACATATTGTACAATTATTTCATGGGTTCTGCCTTATAATATTGTCCTCTGTAATTTTAACATAGTTTGAAATACATAATATAATCCTTAGATCAAACAAGACCAAAATTCATATTCTCTTCAAGTATACATGGAATATTCTCTAAGATATATTATATTCTAGGCCATAAAACAAACTTTAACAAAGACAAAAGAAATTGAAAGCAAACAACATATGTTCTGTGACCATATCAGTGTTAAATAATAACAGAAAAATATCATGATCATTCTCAAATATTTAGAAATTTTAAAAGAAACCAACTTCTAAATAACCTAGGGTTCAAAGATTAAGGGTCTATGAAAATGAGAAAATATTTTTAACTGAGTAAAAAAAAAAAAGCAAACAACATATCAGAATGTATGAGGAGCAGGAGCAGATGGGGAAGTACCTAGATAAGAGAAATTTATAGCATTAAATGTTTATATTAAAAACAAGAAGGGTCTCAAACAATCTAAGATTTTACTTTTTTATTTTATTTTTATTTGTTTGTTTTTTTTGAGACAGAGTCTCACTTTGTTGCCTGGGCTAGAGTGCCATGGCGTCAGCCTAGCTCACAACAACCTCAAACTCCTGGGCTCAAGCAATCCTACTGCCTCAGCCTCCCAAGTAGCTGGGACTATAGGCACATGCCACCATGCCTGGCTAATTTTTTCTATATGTTTTTAATTGGCTAATTAATTTCTTTCTATTTTTAGTAGAGACGGGATCTTGCTCTTGCTCAGGCTGGTTTCGAACTCCTGAGCTTGAGCGATCCGCCCGCCTCGGCCTCCCAGAGTGCTAGGATTACAGGCATGAGCCACCACGCCCGGCCAAGATTTTACTTTAATAAACTAGAAAAAGAAGAACAAATTAAACCTAAAGCAAGCATAAATAATAATACCAGTAGTAGTAATAGTAATAATAATAATTAGAGGGGAAATCAGTCAAATAGAAAACAGAAAACAATAGGGAAAATCAATAAAACTAAGAGCTGGTTTTTGAAAAGATTAAGAAAATTGAAAAGCTTCTAGCCAAAATAACTAAGAAAAAAAATAAAAAGACACAATTACCATTATCAGAAACAAAAAAAGGACTATCATTACATACTACATAGACATTAAAAGAACAATAAGGAATAAATACTCTGAACAACATAATGCTAATAAATTCAACAACTTGGATGAAATGTACCAATTCCTTTAAAATTGCAAACTACCAAAATAGTCATGAAGAAATAGGTAACCTGAATTTTTCTCTATCTATGAAATAAATTTAATTGCTAATAAATAAGTTTCCAGAGGAAAATTTCAGGCCCAGATGATTTTAATGGTGAGTTATATAAGACACATAAGAAGGAAATAATACTAACCCTACATAATATATTCCAGAAAACAAAAGAAGGGGGAACACTTGCCAACTCATCAGGCCGGGATAACCATGATACCAAGGCCACACAAAGGCACCATTAGGAATAAAACTACAGACTTATATCACACATGAGTATATATGTAAAAACTTCAACAGATATTAATGAGTTGAATCCAGTAATATATAGAAGTTAAAACACCATGACCAAATAGGATGTATCTTAAAAATGCAAGCCTAGTTCAATATTTCTAAATCAAAACTGTAATTTGCCATATTAACAGACTAACAAAGAAAAACCCTAGTCATCAAGAAACAGAAAAAGCATTTCACAAAAGTCGACATCCATTTATGCGAAAAACTCTTCACAAGCTAGGGATAGAAGGCAACTTCCTTAACCTGATAAAGGAAATCCAAAATTAACTACAGACATCATATTTAATGCTGTAAGATTAAATTTTTTTTGCTAAGATTGGAAACAAGACAAGGATGTCTCCCTTCAACCCTCCCAATCATGAGCATACTGAAAGTCCTCATCAGTGCATTAAGGCAAGAAAAAGAAATAAAAGGCATGCATATTGAAGAGGAAAAAATAAATCTGTCTTTTTTATATATAATAAATATTTGTCCAGGTAGAAAACCCAAAAGAATTTTTTTAAACTTCTGAAACAAATGAGTATGGTTTCAAGATCACAGGATAGTAGATCAGTATATAAAATTAGCTGTATTTCTCTATGCTAATAATAAACAACTAGAAATCTAAAATTTTTTGAAGTACTATTTATAATAGCACTCAAAAATTTAACAGGTAAATATCTAACAATATATGTGAAGGTTCTCTAAGCTAAAAATTATAAAACACTGAAGAAAAAATCAAAGATGATCTAAATAAATGAAGCTATATATAATTTTCACTGACTGGAAATATCTATACTGTTAAGATGCCAAATATTCCCAAATTGATCAATAGATTCAATGCAATCTCAGTCAACATCTTAGGAAGATTCTTTGTAGAAATCTACAAGCTGATTCTAAAGCATATTGGACAAGCAAAGGAATTAAAATGCAAAACAATTCTGGGAAAAAAAATACAGTAGAAAGACTAATACAAGCTAACTTCAACACATACTATAAAGCTTCAGCAATCAAGACAGGATGGTATTTGTGACAGACATATAGATCAGTGGACCCGAATGGCGGGTGCAGAAACAGACCACATGAACATGAGCAATGTTCCTTTGACAGAGTTAAAAGATAATTCAATAGAGAAAAAATAATCTTTTCAACATATGGTGCTGAAACAATTAAACATTCATAAGCAAGAAAAGAAAAAGAAAAACCTTAACCTATACCTCACACCTTATAAAAAATTAACTCAAAATGAATCAAAGGGTTAAATACAAAACATAGAAATGTAAAACTCTTAGGAAGAGAACATAGAGAAAATTTGTGTGACCTTGGATTAGGCAAAGCATTCTTAAGTACAACATCAAAACACAGTTCATAAAAGAAAAAAAACTGATGCATTGAACGTCATAGAAAATTAAAACCTTCTGTTCTGTGAACAACCCTATTTAGACAAGGTAAAGACAAGCTATAGATTAGTAGAAAAATACATTTAAATCACATATTCAGAATATGTAAAGAATTCTCAAAACTCAGTAATAAGAAATGAAGCCATATTTTTTTAAACAGGCAAAATATTGAAAAGCCACTTCAGGAATTAAAATATCTGAAATGTCAAAAAATACATAAAAAGATGATCAACGTCATTAGTCATGAGATAAAATGAAAATTAAAATCACAGGATACCACTCTACATACATTATAATGACTAAAATTAACGACTATAAAATTACAATACCAAATTTGGGCGAAGGTAAAGAGTGACGGGAACTCTCGAGACATCACAGGTGGGAATGCAAAAGGGCACATCCACTTCAAAAAGCAGCCTGGCAGTGTCTTGTGACGTTAGATAAGGAAGCTCAGAACTTACTATGTATTTGAATGGTGAAAGAGAGAATAAGTAAAACACAAAAAAACTGAGAAATTAAAAGCTCCAAAATATTTGAGTCACAGGTAACCATTAAGAAGCAGCAAAATGTAATGGAAGGAACACAAACTTGAGGCCTGCAGGCCCCTTCTGTTTAAGGTGTCCTTGGCCACACTCTTTATGCCTAAGTTTTCATGTCTACAAAATAGTAGTAATAATACAAGCCAATAGAGACTGTTATAAGATTCAAATAAGTTAGTAAATTTTAAATATTTTTGTAGGTTTTTTGATCAAACATAGACATAATACATCCATGATCATACTGAAAAAGTTGACACTGGCTTTCCTATACTCCAAAGAGAGTCGGTCTGCACCTCCGAAATAAGAAAGTGATTTATTTTAAAACGTACCAAAACGCAAAATGGATACAGGCTTTGTTTTCTCCAGAAATGTTACCTTATATCCACTTCAGTGGAGAAAATGGGCTTCTCCAAGGGAAAATAAATTTAAATTGGCCACCAAAAAAGGATATTGCAGTATTGAAATGAGCTGAATGAAATGATCATTTTGAATTAAATGATTATAAAACAAGGAGAAAAGTAAATATGCACTCCCTAACAATTCTGGATAACAGAATTTCTGCTATTATACTTTTGTTTTGTTGCCTTTTTGTGGACATTAATGTATAAAAAGTGAAAACTAAGAAAAGTGTAAAGTTGTATGTCATCAATACCTTCACTGAGGTATCATGAGACATTCTTCATCATGACACGTAATTACTTAATTCTATTCAATTTCACATTGTGTTTTTACCTGCTAAGTTTTCTTTTTTTAATTTAGTGCATGTGTGTGCATATGTGTGTTCGTGTGCTTGTGTGTGTGTATGTGTGTTTGTCTTTAAATGTTCCTTTAGTCATGGCATCACTGCTAAAAAAAAGCAGCTGGATACTCTGCATGCTGTGAAACTGGATGTACATATACCTCCCATCTACCTATTCTGAAAATAAAACAGATTTGCCATATTTAGGCTACAGAATAAAAATGTAATGAAAGCTAAATTTTTTACAGAAATTCAGTGCATAAAGTAGAAGAAAAGAAAGAAATGTAGTTTATATAGATCATGACAGTAGCAAAGATAAAGGCACGGGATAACAAGGTTCATTATTGATAAGTCAAAAGAAGAAAGATATTTAGCCAAATAACATAGCTTGTGAAAAAAAAGTATTATATAATATTTGCAAAGAGAAAAGTTAATTAAATCTTAATGCCTTTCTAATAAAGTCTATGAATAATTAATGTAACATTTTAAAGTTCTTTAAATGCTACCTCAATTAGAAAATGTAAAAAACATTATAGATTGGACAAGTAATTGGAGATGAATCATGAAGACAAATCCTACATTCAACTTCGAGATTTTGTCCCCTCTCAAGGTTACTTTATGGTAACTGCTTTTCAATTAGTAAATTAAGCTGTAAGCTTTCCTCATCAATGGTTAAATTAACATATGTGCTTGATCCTAGCCTTAATATAAATTCAAAATTCCTCCCCCAAAGTCTTCTTTTTTGTTTTGTCTTAGCTAAAGAGTACATTCTCAGATGAAATTAATGTTTCCTTTCTCATTTCACAGTGAGAAATAGCTTTCTTATAGTTTATTCAGTTTCTCGATTTCAAGATTATTCTCATTTATCTAATCCTAAATTAGTTTAAAATTAATCACTGCGTATAATATAGAATGTAATTAAAAAGCAAATTTAGCAAGTTCTCCAAGAACTAATTTTTCATTAAAATCCCTAGGCTAGATCTCACACTATAATACCATAAAATTGTTCGGTGACACTGAAGTAAAATTATACTTCAATGTAGCTGAAAATAAAAACTGGGCAGCAATAAATCTGCTTAATAACAAATATCATAACTTCAAGGTATTTAAACTCTAAGTAAGAGTTAAAATTATTTTAATCCAGGGACATTTACTTTAGTCCACGTCTGCCTATATATCCCACTCAAGTCCCCCAATCTTTTCTTTTTTTTAACAAATGCCATATCTGTTTTTGGTATTCAGCAAGGTATGAGCTATAAACTCCCTAAAGGAGTTTATAATTTGTGAGATAAGACCTACACAGGAAAATTCAAATAAGAGCAAGATTAATATTAAAGAAATAGAAAGGCAGTTTTGTCAAACAAATGGTACAGACAACAAACACATTTGAGTTCAAAGGAGAGATGCAACTGAGCCGGAGTGTTACAGGGGCGGCTGTGTCGTGCCAGGGATCATGCTATATACTGGGAACACAAAAAAATGGGATAAATACTTGTCTTCTAGAAGCTTGCAGTCTAGTTAATGGACTAGCAAAATGTAATCAAAACACAATGTGAGCTGAGTCTAAAAACATGTGCACAATTAAAATATTTATGAAAAAAGAGAGAGGGCCATTGCAAATGTAAAAGAATGGGGAAGGAGAGTAGTGTGTTTGAACAACTGGGCGCTAGATAATTGATATATATCACTTTAATCCCCATGATACTGCAAAAGCATTATTATTATTGGACCCTTTTTCTAATGAGGAGACAAGTTAAAGCAAGTGAAAGAACTTGCCCCAAATTATTAATATTTAGCTAGTACCGTGTTTCCTCGAAAACAAGACCTACCCAAAAAATAAGCGCTAGCAGGATTTCTAAGCATTTGCGCAATAGAAGCCCTACCCCGAAAATAAGACCTAGTCATGGGCGTGGCTACGCAGCACATATGCACAACCCATCCATTTCGTCAAGGAGCGGTCAAGAAGACAAGCAGCCCTTCTCATCTGCCCCATGAGAGCTCTATGGCTTGACATGAGAGATTGGGGCCAATGGTTGTAAAGGAAATAGAATCGCAAGACATTCAGGATGGAATTCAGGGTTTGGAGAATTATGATGATGTTCCAGAAGAAGATGACTTAACTATATTTGAATAAATGTAGATTGTTGTACTGTACATAAAAAAAAATAACACATGCCCTGAAAATAAGCCCTAGGGTGTCTTCCTGAGGAAAAATAAATATAAGACCCTGTCTTATTTTCGCGGTAGTATATCTACAGCTCATTTTACTACTCACCCCTCCTCATCTAGAATATCATGCAATGAGTGATATAGCGAACCCCAGGCCAGTCTAGCCTTTACACTGGAGCCCTGGAACAGGGACATGTGGCATATAATGTTACTGTGACTAGAGGCCTTTTAAACACATAGTGTTTTGACAGAGTGCTGAGTAGTTGTGGCATTAGTAGTGGGAGATTTAACACAGAAACCATTCTTAAAGTATTAGAGAGCCCAGTTGGCTCTTAAAAACACAACTCATGAGTTTCCTTGGTTTCAGTGCCTTATTTTTGACATTATTTGGGGTGTGTTTTTCTTCAGTGATTAGTCTTGTTTCTGTTTTCGGCCATTCATTGCTATTGTCAAACCTGTGTGTCTTGGAGTATAATTCCTCCTGAAACAGGACTACTCAAGCCATTCCTACACACCTTCTACCCCTGTGGCCCACCACAAAGACAATATCTGAATTCTGGAGGCATTAGAAGAATGTGAGGGTCATTCTCAACTTTTCTTCCTCTCTGTAAAATGGTAACAAACATTTACTTTCTCATGCAAAATTTTGGGGTCAGGAATTTGGGGGCAGCTTAGCTGGGTGGTTGTGATTTAGGAAATTGCAATCGGATGTCACTTGGAGCTGCAGTTGTTGAAGCCTTGACTGGGGTTGGAGCATCACGTTGTCTCGGTCACCTACGTGGTAGGCACCTGCTGCTGGTGGGAAACCTCTGTTCCTTACCACGTGGGGCCCTCACGCGGCAGCCTGAGCATCCCCGTGACACGGCCCCCAGCAAATGAACCAGAGAGAAAGCAAGAGGAAGCCACAGTGACTTGTTACAGAAGTCACAATTGTTATTTCCACATCATTCTGTTTGTTATAAGCAACTCGCTATATTCTGCCCCACACTCGAGGAAAGGGAATTAAGCTCTATCTTTTTGGAAGGAGGAGTGTCAAAGCATTTTGGGACATAGTTTCGAACTACCACAATCTACTTCTCTTCCTCTCCTTTGCTTCCATCCTGGGACAAATTATCATCAGTTCTTACCTAGATGAAACGTCTTAACCGAGTGGCTTACTATTACACAAGGAATGAAATTGAGAGGACTTTTCACGGCATACAATGTCCTATATAATTTGCTTCCCACTTTTTTCTTTAACCTCATCTGATACAACTCTCTCCCTAGCTCAGTGGGAATTCTAACCTTCTTTGCATGGCCGAAACATGTCCACCTCTTCCTCAGTCAGGGCCTGTGCACGTGTGCACTCTGTTGGGAAGGGTCTTTCCCCTCCCACTTGCCTTTCTGTGACTGGCTTTATCTTTTGGATTTCTGCTTAAATGCCTGTCCAACAGAAAAAAAACTTTTCCTGATAAAACTCAGG
>CAUYPO010085599.1:0-10429 GCA_963574435.1 Cheirogaleus major
GTATTTCCAACGTTTTCCTCTAGAATTCTAATAGTTTCACACCTAAGGTTCAAGTCTGTTACCCAGCGTGAGTTGATTTTTGTGAGAGGTGAAAGGTGTGGATCCTGTTTCAGTCTTCTACATGTGGCTATCCAGTTTTCCTAGCACCATTTATAGAATAAGGATTCTTTCCCCCAGTGTATGTTTCGATGCTGTCAGCCATTTTTTTTACCTACTCAATTCTTTGTCTTTACCCGTTTTGAAAGTCAATTACACTTGTGCTAGGTCTTTTCACCAATTTCCATGAGGTTTTATACTTTATGGTTAATTTTCTCTCTTTTATGTTCTTTTTACTTTAGTCTGGATATTTTCTACTAATCTACATTTTACTTTACTTGTCTTTCCTTTAACTACGTGTAATTATTGTTCTAATTCATGTATGCTTGTAAAATTTTATTAGATGTCAGACATTCTGTATGAAAAATTGTACAGGTCATATCGTGATCCTTCTTATACTCTGGAAGTCAGCAAGGGTAGGGGTAGATCACCTATTTCAATCAGGCAGTGGACTGATTTGAGGTTAGAGTTTAGCTTTCATAAGCTTTTGTCTACTTTTATATCACCTCTATTCCTGGGATAAAGTTTTCTGGTGATCACAACTGAAAGCTAATATGTTTCCTAGAACCTTTTTAATTGGCAAGTTCAGAATGGTAATTTTTGCAACCTTAGTGCTAGAAGAAGGCTACAACTTCAACTCAGGTTTTCAGCTGCTTTTTGTTAGTTTCTCAGTTTATGTGTAAGTCAATGTTTCCAGGGGAAAATCAGTTCAAAGTTTCAGGATCAGTTGTCTGTGCCTGCCTTCCTTCTAGAATTTTGTCATCCTTAATCCTTGATGTATTAAAAAGCTCAAACTCTGATTTTTGTGTTCTCAGCCCCATGAGACTGCCAAAAGATCTGCTAAACCATTGTTTTTGTCTTGGATCTCTGCTCATTTTCTTGTCTAGCTGTTCAGTGTCTTGCTACCTATAGCTAATTGTCAAATACTCCAAGAAGAAAACCAGCTCACAGAATATTGGGCTCACCTCAATGAACTTTCCTTCTTTTATGGATTCTGGTCCCTTGAGTCCTGATGGCCTTACAAACTCTCTGATGTTTTTACACATGTGCATGTGTATTTTCTTTAGATTTCTAAGGTTGTTTTCAGTGAGAGTGTTGTCTGCTACAAGCTATTTTGTAAAAATTAAAGGCAGAAATCTCACATTAAAATTACTTTGCAATCAGTCCTTGTGCTAGCTGAAGTATACAACAAACACTTTGGGGAAATAGAACAACTTAAGCCAGAATTGTTACACTAGGAGTCATTGGTAATGAGAAATAAAGTTATTAGGAGCATCCAAAAGGTACTAAGAGAAAAGGAACACATCTCTGAAGATCTTTTACCTTATAGGTTAGCCTCGACGTAGCCCATTTGCCAGGAAAAAAGTTCAGAGACTTCTGTTTGACAAAGAGGCCTTTTGTATTGTTTAATAAATCTTTCTTAAAGAAAGCAAGTGTATAAAATGAAAAATCCCCTTGCCAAATATTCTAAGCTCCAAGTAAAAACTGTGCTAAGAATAGAGATGACTCTACTGGTTAATTACAGTTGTGTTGGATGCTCAGGCCGTTACCCTGCCTGTTAGTTGGCCTAGTGGACATTATATTAAGTGAGACTTTGTCTAAGGTTAAACACTATGAAACATCTTACAATTGAGCACTATACTCATGTTCTTTAAAGTGTCTCTTGGGCTAAACCAGTCTGCTTTATTGTTGTCTTTAATGTGGACCATTCAAAAGACATTCAAAAGAAAAAAGAGGATCTATAAGCCCCTCTGTCTCCTGTACATCTGTGAACTATATCTATTAGAATGACAGAGCCAATGGGCAGCTAGAGAGACATACTAAAATTTAAATTTTTGTGCACTGAAAACTAGTTCGAGGTTGGTTAATAAGAGGTACTTAAAGCTAATGGTGCTTGTTTGGAGGCAGGCATATTAGAGGGGAGTTTGGGTTATACTTTAAGGCTTCTGACTTACTCCTAATAAGTGTTGAGAATTTCTAGACTACTATATTAAAATATAAGGATAAAAATACTAAACTAAAGAAGAATAAAAATATTACTGGAATGATGCCAGCAAGGTGGCAAGCAAAAGTTCCCTGTGCCTTACCTGCTCCAAAAAAAAAAAAGGACCAAAATAACAAATAAGCAACTATATTTCAACTGGAGTGACTGAGGAAGTACACTGGAGATAACCAGGAGAGCAGTGAAATCCCTACAGAGCACAGAAGCCCAGGATAGAACCATCAAGAGGGAGGTGAGGCAGCCTGCCTCTGCCATACTATCTCCCTTGCTGGGATCAGATTGAGACCGGGGGGACTTATTATGGGAAAAAATAAGCTAAAGACCCTCATGGTCCCCATCACTACCACAGACACCAGCAGTCATTGCTACAGGAAGATCCAGCAGTCCTCACAGACCCCAAATCAAGTGTGGACAACTACCAAGAATCCACATGGCTACATTTCCCCAGAGCATGTACCCTTTGGCAGCCCCTACCACTGAGACCTAAGCAACTATGGCACCATCTTGAAACCAGACCCACAGCTGGAGTGTATCCCACCCTGGAGCCCAATAGGCACTGAGCCCTTTCATCCCTGAGGCCTCACTATCATTTCACTGCGTTCATATTGGTACCTATAGTACCATTATACTGGCTGCTGGGAGCTTAGTCCTGAAGGACTGACTGAGATCCCAATGTCTAAATCCACAAGGTACCCTATTCCCCAGTGAAATAAGTGGGCCTGCACAGTGGGGAAGCCTTGTGCAGTTACCTAGCTTGGGTACACTTGCTTCTAACATGACAGCCAGGCTGGAGGCAGCCCTGGCCCCTCAAAGTGAGTCTATGCCATCACCTAGGCAATATGCACCTGTCCTTGTCCATACAACCAGCCTAGATGAGAACTTCCAATAAAAGAGATCTCCACACAGCTGCCCTGCCTATGCACTCCTGCTCCCAGCATGACAGCCAGCCTGGTGGTGGCCACATAGTATGCAGGCCAACCCCACCCACATGCATCTGGACCAAAAGCCAACCCAGTGACCCTGCCACCAGCAAAATTGTGCCACCATCATCACAAACTCCTACAATGTAGGCATTTAAACAATCAGAGACATCACAGATGAAGTTTGTGGCTGTAGAATCTATATGAAAAACACACAACTAAGTCTACCCTGAACCAAAGCCAACACATCATTTGCAACAGATGCCCTAAAACCCATCTAGGAAAAAAAAAAACTTCATCCTATGAAGGCTACTCTATAAAATTGGAAAATGTGGCTGTTCTACTAGATGTGCTGATACCAACGTAGGAACACAAGAAATATAAAAAGGAATGGAAATATGACCCTCCAAAAGAACACAATAATTCTCCAGTAACAAATCCCAAAGAAAAGGATATTTACAAAATGTCTGAAAAGGAATTCAAACTAATGATCTTAAGGAAACTTAACAAGATACAAAAGAATACAGACACACAGTACAATGAAATCAGAAACATAATTCATGATCTGAATGAGAAATTAATTCAGATAGATATCATAAAAGAGAACCAAACAGAAATCTTAAAGCTGAAGAATTCAATGAATAAAATAAAGAATACAATTGAGAGCTTCAACAATGGAATAGATGGAGAAGAAGAAAGAATTTCTGAACTTGAAGGTAGCCCTTTTGAAATAACCTAATCAGAGAAGCAAAAAGAAAGAACATTAAAAACAAGAATAAAGAAAGCCTGCAAGACTTATGGGACACCATTAGGAGAACAAATACCAACGCTGTTTATGTTAGCCCCATGGTAGCCACAAAGGAAAAAAACATAGCAGATACACAAATAAGAAAGGGATATGAAACAAACCATAGAAATACAGAAAACCACCAAACATAGAAGTAAACAACAAGAGAAAATAAAAAGAGAAAAAAGGGATCTACAAAATAATGAGAAAGCAATTAATTAACAGAATGGAAGGTGTTAGTCCTTACTTATCAATAATAGCCATAAATTTAAAGGATAAAATTCTTTATTTACAGATATAGAGTGGCTGAATGGATGATAAAACATGACCTAACTATATGCTGTCTACAAGAGATTCAGCTCATTATTAAGGACAAACATAAACTGAAAATGAAAAATATATTTCATGCAAACAGAAACCAAAGCAAGCAGGAGTAGCCATATTTATATCATACAAAATATACTTCAAGTAAAGAACTATAAAAAGAGACCATTAAGATCATTATATAATGAACAGGGGATTGATTCAAGAGGACATGACAATTTTAAATATCTATGTGCCCAATACTGGATCACCCAAATATACAAAACAAATATTATTAGATCTAAAGAGAAAAATAAACTTTAACAATAATAGCAAGGAACTTCAAAACCCCATTTTCAACAATGAACAGATCATCTGGTTAGAAAATCAAAAAAGAAACATCAGAATTAAACTAAACCATGCATCAAATGGACCTAACAGATATTCATAGAACATTCCATCTAACAACTGCCGACTACAGATTCTTCTCAACTGCACATGGAACATTCTCCTGGATAGATCATATGTTAGGCCATGAAACAAGTCTCAACAAACTTAAAAAATGGAGATCATATCAAGTTCTTTTCAGACCACCATGGTATAAAACTAGAAATCATACAATGAAAACTTAGGAAACCTCAAAAATACATGGAAATTAAATATCATGCTTTTGAATAACCAATGTATCAACAAAGAAATTAAAAGGAAAATTAAAAAAATTCTTGAGACAAACAAGAATAAAATATACTATCCCAAAAGAGAGCAAAAGCAGTTCTAAGAGGGAAGTTTATAGCAATAAAAGCCTACATTAAAAAAGAAAAAAATGTATAATAAACTACCCAACCATAAAGCCAAGGAGCTAGAAAAAGAAGAACAAACTAAACCCAAAATTGGTAGGAAGGAAAAAGCTCAGAGAAGAAATAAATGAAATAGAAACTAAAACAAATTCAAAAGATAAATGAAATGAAGAGTTTATTTTTTGAAAAGTTAAACAAAATTGAAAAATCTTTAGCTACACTGAATAAGAATAAAAGAGAAAAAACCCAAATAAAAAAATCAAAGATAAAAAAGGAGACATTTTAACTAATATTACAGAAGTACAAATGATCATAAGAGACAACTATGTGCCAACAAATTTGAGAAAATAGAAGCAATGGATAAGTTTCTGGACACATACCACCTACCAAGATTAAACTATGAATAAATAAAAAATATGAACAGAACAATAATGAGTGAGGAAATTGAATCATTAATAAAAAGCCTTCAATCAATTAAAAAAAGCCCAGGACCTAGTGGCTTCACTGCTGAATTTTGCCAAACATTTAAGAAATAATAATATAAACTTTATTCAAATTATTCAGGGAAATTGTACAAGAGAATATTTCCAAATTCATTTTAAGATACTAGCATTACACTGATTCCAAAACCAGAGAAGGACACATATACATACACACAAAAAATTGTACAGGCCAATATCCCTGAAGGAGGTAGGTGCAAAAATTCTCACAAGAAACTAGCAAACTGAATTCAACAGCACATTAGAAAGGTAATTCACTATAATTATGTGAGATTCATCCTAGGAATGCAAGGATGGTTCAACATATGCAAATCAATAAATGTAATATACTGCATTAACAAAAAATACAAAAACTATATGATTATTTTAAGAGATGCTGAAACAAGGACTTCACAAAATTCAACATCTCTTCATGATAAAAACTCTCAGCAAATTAGATATAGAAAATATGTACCTTAACAAAATAGAGGCCATGTATGACAAACCCAGAGCTAACGTACAATATAATATGGAGAAAAGCTAAAAGCTTTTTCTTTAAAATCATAAAAAAAACAAGGATTTTCATTTTCTCCACCTCTACTCAATATAATACTGGAAGTCTGAGGCAATGCAATTAGTCAAGAGAAAGACATAAAAAGCATCCAAATTGGATAAGAGGTAATAAAATTGTCCCTGTTTGCAGATGGCATAATCTTTTATATAAAAATCCTAATCATTCCTCCCAAAACTGTGAGAATAAATAAACAAATTCAGTTAAGTCATAGGATGCAATATCAACATACAAAATTCAGTAACAATTTTACACACTAATAGTGAACTATCTAAAAAAGAAATCCAGAAAATGTTTACATTTAAAATAGCCATGAAAAAATACCTATGAATAACTTTAACCAAGAAGATGAAAGATCTACAATGAAAATTATAAAACACTGATGAAAGAAACTGAAGAACACACAAATAAGTGGAAAGTTATCCCATGTTCATGAATTGGAAAAATTAATATTGTTAAAATGGCCATACTACACAAAGCAATGTACAGATTTAATGCAATCCCTATGAAACTAATGACATTCTTTACAGAAATTAAAATAAAATATTTTAAAATTCTTATGGAACCACAAAACACCCCAAATAATCAAAGCAATTCTGAGCAAAAACAATGACTGTGGAGGTATCACACTTCCTTACTTCAAAATACATTACAAAGCTACAGTTTCCAAATCAGCATTATACCGGCATTAAAGAGAAATACATAAAAATAGAACATAATAGAGAGCCTAGAAATAAATTCACACACCTACAGCTAACTTGTTTCAACAGACATGCCAAGAACATGCATTGGGGAAATGACAATCTTTTCAATAATGATTCTGGGAAATTGACCTCCTCATGCAGAAGTGTGAGACTAGACCTCTACCTGTCACTATATATAAAAATCAACTACTCAAAATGGATTAAAGACCTAAATGTAAAATCTAACCTATAAAAACACCAGAAGAAAATATAGAGAAAACACTTTACTACATTAGGCTGGGCAAGGATTTTTTTTTTTAAATGAAGACCTCAAAAACATAGGTAATAAAACCAAAAATAGATAAATGGGATTATATCAAACAAAGAAGCATTTGTACAACAAAGAAAACAATTAACAGAGTAAAAAGACAACCTATAGAATAGGAGAAAATATTTACAAACTATAAAAGAAAAAATTTTACAAAGGAGCAATAACACAAAAAGTTGGTTTTTTGAAAAGATAAGCAAAATTGATAAAACTCTTGCCAGATTAACCAGGAAAAGAAAATAAAGGACCCAAAGCTCAATCAGCAATGAAAAAGGAGATATTGTGACTGACACCACAGAAATACAAATATCATCTGTAAATACTGTGTAAGTCTCTATGCACATAAACTAAAAAAATGTAGAGGAAGTGGATAAGTTCCTGGAAACACACAACCTCCTAACTCTCAATCAGGAAGAAATAAAACTCTTGAACAGCCCAATAATGAGCAGTAAGATTGAAGCAGTAATAAAACATCTACCAACAATAAAAGCCCTGGACCATATGGATTCACAGCCAAATTTTACCAGACCTACAAAGAAGAGCTGCTATCTATACAGAAATTATTCCATAACATTGAGAAAGAGGAAATGCAAAGATATTCAATGCTCATGAATTAGAATAATTAATATTGTTAAATAGTAATACTACCCAGAGCAATTTACAGATTTAATGAAATCCCTATCAAACTATCAATGACATTCTTCACAGAAATAGAAAAAAAACAATTCTACAATTCATATGAAAACACAAAAGACTGTGAATAGCCAAAACAATCCTGAGCATAAAGAACAAAGCTGTAGACATCACACTACCTGACTTTAAAAATATGCTACAAAGCTATAGTCACCAAATCAGCATTATACTGGCATAAAAAAATAGATACATAGACGAATGGAACACAACAGAGAACACAGATATAAATTCACACATAGCCAGTTCATTTTTGACAAAGATGCCAAGAACATACAATGGGGAAAGGACAGTCTCTTCAAAAAATGATGCTGGGAAACTGGATAACCATATGCAGAAGAATGAAATTAGATTCCTATTTCTCATCATATATGAAAATCAAGTAAAAATGGATTAAAGACTTAAAGATTTAATCTGAAACTATGAAACTACTAGAAGAAAACTTTAGGGAAACACTCCAGGATATTATTCTGGTCATTTTTTTTTTATGTATAAGACCTCAAAAGCACAGAAACCAAAGCAAAAATAGATAAAATGGATTGCATCGAGCTTAAAAGCTTCTACCCAGAAAAGGAAACAATCGACAAAGTGAAGAGATAACCCACAGAATGGGAAAAATATCTGCAAACTCTCCATCTGAAAACGATTCCTAACTAGAATATATAAGGAGCTCAAACAACTCAATAGCAAAACAAACAAACCAACCAACCCTGAAAAACACAAAAACAACAACAAATAACCTGATCAAAAAATGGGCAATAGATCTGAATAGATATTTCTCGAAAGAAGATATACACATGTCCAACGTGTATATGAAAAAACCCTTAACACCACTAATTATCAGAGCAATACAAATCAAAACCGCAATGACCTCATCACAATTTAAATAGCTTTATCAAAAAGACAAGGAATAACAGATGCTAGTAAGGATGTGCAGAAAGGGAACCCTAATGCACTGCTGGTGAGAATGTAAATTAGTACAGCTGCTGTCAGAGACTTATAGAAGTTCCTCAAAAAACTAAATATAGAACTACCATATGATACAGTAATTCCACTACAAGGTATATGTCCAAAAGAAAGAAAATCAGTATATCAAAGAGATATCTGCACTCCTATGTTTATTGCAGCACTATTGACAATAGTCAAAATATGCAATCAACCTAAGAACCCATCAATGGATGAATGGATTAAGAAAATGTGGTATACATATGCAATGGAATATTCTTCAGCCCTTAAACAAAGGTTAAAATGCTGTCATTTGCAACACATGGATGGAACTGGAGGTCATTATGTTAAGTAAAGAAGCAAGACACAGAAAGACAAATATCACATGTTCTCACTGATATTTGGGAGCTAAAAAAGTGGATCTCTTGAAAATAGAGAGTAGACTGGTGGTTACCAGAGACCAGAAAGGGGAGGTGGGAGGAGGGATGAAGAGAGTTTGATTAATGGGTACCAATATACAGTTTGATAGAAGAAAGAAGACCTAGTGTATGATAGATCAGTAGAATAAGTATAGTTCAGGATAATCTATCGTATATTTCAAAATAGCTAGAAGAAAACAAATTTTATGTTTCTAACATAAATAAAAACCTTTTTTAAGAAAAGAAAAGACAAATATTTAAGGTGACTGATATCCCAGTTATACTGATTTGATTTTTATAAATAATACAAATGTATTAAATTATCAGATGTACCCCTAAAATATGTACATTTATTATGTGTCAATTAAATGTTAAATTAAATATATATATTTTTACATCAGAAAGTGTGAGACCTTTTGCTTTATTCTTGTTTTTCAAGATTGTTTTGACTATTTTGGTTTCCTTCCAATTCCAAATGAATTTTACATTCAGCTCGTCAATTTCTGCAAAGATGTCAGCTGGGATTCTGATAGGGATTATGTTGAATCTGTAGAGTAGTTTAAGCAATATTGTCATGTTAACAATGTTCAATCTTCCAATCCAAGAACATGAAATTTTTTCAATCTTCTTTAATTTCTTGCAAGAGTGTATGGTAGTTTTCAGAGTATAAGTTTTATGTTTCTTTTATTAAATTTATTCCTAAGTATATTATTCTTTTTAATGCTATTATAAATTGCATTATTTTCTTAACTTTATTTTCATATTTTTCATTGCTAATATATAGAAATGCAATTGATTTGTATATTGTTCTTATGACCTGCAAATTTGCTGAACACTTTGCTAGTTCCAATAATTGTTTAGTGGATTTCGTAGGAATTTCTATATAAAAGATCATGTCATCTGTGAGTATTTATTTCTTTCTTCCTAATCTGGTTGCCTATCATTTCTTTCTTTTGCCTAATTATCCTGGCTAGAACCTCCAGTAAAATGTTAAATAGAAATGGTGAAAGCAGACATTCCTGTCTGATTCCTGACATTAGGGGAAAATTATCCAGTCTTTCACATTTTTGCATACATATTCGTAAGGGAGTTGGTCTGTAATTTTCTTTCTTGTGATATCTTTTGGTGTTGGTATCATGGTAATACTGACCTCACAAAATGAAATGGGAAATGTTCTTTCTTCTTTTTTTTGGAAGAGTTTGCAAAAAATTGATATTATTTCTTTTTTTTCCCATAAACTATTTATTTATTTATTATTTTATTTATTTATTTTTTTATTTCAGCATATTATGGGAGTACAAATATTACGGTTATGTATATTGCCCATTCCCACCCTCCCCCGTCGAGGCAGAGCCTCAAGCATGACCATTCCCCAAACGTTGCACATCTCACACATTATGTTTGTATAT
>CAUYPO010085600.1:0-16723 GCA_963574435.1 Cheirogaleus major
CTTTCCCTTCCTTCTTTGTCTTGCTCTGTTGCCCAGGTTGGAGTGCAATAGCACTGTCATAGCTCACAGCAACCTCAAATTCCTGGGCTCAAGCGATCCCCTTGCTTCAACCTCCTGAGTAGCTGGGACTACAGGGACACACCACCATGCTCCGCTAAGTTTTATAGTTTTTGTAGAAACAGGGTCTCACTATGTTGCTTAGGTTGATCTTGAACACCTCATGTAACCTCCCAGCTCAGCCTCCCAAAGTGCTGGGATTATAGGCATGAGCCACCTTACCCAGCCTAAAATAGTAGCTTTTAAAATTTATTTTGCATATTAATGATATATCATGATAATGTATATAAATACATATTTCAAATAATATTCTTGATAATTTGTACTGTGTCTGATAAGAGCTTGTGCTAAGGAGTGTCAGCTCTGCAGTTTTCTTATTGTTCATTTGTGCATGCATTATTAGCTTCTTCAATTCTTTGCTGGAATATGTTTTTAGTTACCTTCTCATTTTGTGAGTGATAGGTTTAAATCAGAACCAGAATACGTAAATTCACTTAACAAGGCACATGTGGTCTGCCATATGTAGCAAGTTAGTGAACAATGGTGCCATTGTCCTCCACTTGTCATTGTGTGCCATCCACTTGTCCCTTAAGGCTCTCTTTCATATTGCATGTGACAAGTGATTGGTTAACAATCACAAGGGCAAGTATCAATATGAATATTATTTTTTATATTTTAAATAAAATATATTCTAATCTAGTATATTCTATTTACATCCTAATGGCTTGTCTGGTGTTCCCTCTGGAGAGTTTTTGCACTAGTGCTTTAGATAAATTCCTGTCACCAAGGCTACCCATAACATTTTGGGAGAAACCACACCACTTATTTAAATAACTTGTGTGTAATTTTGGGGGGGTTGGTGGGAGATCTGGTCATCTTCCCTTTAAGAAAGCAAAGAAGTCATCATGCCTTATCTAGTCTGCCCTATTTCCAGTTCTGGCTTAGGAAGAATGTAGACCTACTTCTAAGTCCCTATGGATGGATAGACGGGTAGATGAATGGATGAATGGGTAGATAGGTAGATGACTAGGTAGAGCTAGGGAACTAGAGAGCTAAAGAGCTAGAATAGATAATTCAAATGCAGAAATGTGTCATTTTATTTTAAAAATCTTGATCAATCTGATTTTTGTTTTGTTTGTCCTCAAGCTTTAGGAGAAAGAGGTACATCACAAGAAAAGCTAATACTCAGAATTTGTTCATGAAACCAAATTCCTGGTTATGTCTAGTGGTCAGTACAGAATTTGACCCAATGCTTTCTGTATCATTAGCCCTTGACCAGTGATTTCAAATGTTCCTATTCATGATCTCTAAGGTATTATAAGAATATCATCATTACTTTATGAAAAAGTTTATAAATATATGATGGTTATATATATGATGGAAATATACATATATATAAGATAGTTAATTTTATGTATTGACTGGGCCACAGTGTCTAGATATGTGATCAATCATCATTCCAGATGTTGCTGTAGGGGGGTGGTTATGGATAAAATTAGCACTTAAATTGGTGGACTTTGAGTAAGCAGATTGTTTAATGGGATGAGGTAGACCTCATCCCATCAATTAAATAGAACAAAAGACTAGTTTCCCCCAACCAAGAGAGAATTCTCCAGCAGATGGCCTTCAGACAAGAAATGCACCATTATCTCTTTCTTGGTCTCTAGCCCACTGGCCCACCCTGCAGATTTTAGACTTGCCAGCCTCCATAATCAGGTGAGCCAATTCCTTAAAATCACCCCATGAATATATGTGCACACACACATGCACACGTGTATGCACATATATATCCTGTTGGTTCTGTTACTCTGTAGAACTTAGATGAATATTTTATATATGTATATGTATATATACACACCTTCCACACACAATAATATATGTAATATATATATATAATTTGTATACAAACATACATATGACATTTATAAGAAAAAGATTAATTTACTTTAAAGAGAGATTTACAGCAATGCACTTACATTTAAAATTGGCTAAACAGAATATTTCATTGTTTAATTATACTAAGGAAAGATTCTATCACTTCTCAGCCTTTTGGCTAAGATCAAGTGTAGTATCTATTCTTATCAGTTTAATTATACTAAGTAAAGGTTCTACTGTGCTTGCTCAAAGTTCAGCAGTAATGATGAAATTCTGGTTTGGGAACACTCATTTAGGTTTTGAGTCTGATTGCCTGTTTGAATCCTAGTTCCTTCGTTTACTGGCACTGTGACCTTGGGGAAATGACTTCACCTCTCTCATCCCACTTTTCTCATCTACAAAATGAGGGCATTTACACCTACCCCACAGGACTGTTGTGAGGATACAATGAGTTAATTATGAAATGTTTTGAACAGTGTCTGGTACATAGTAAGCATAGTATGTGTAAGTCCTTTTATTCTCTTTTTAACTTTGAGCTTATTTGGTTCTTATCTAGAGGATAATTGTTGTCTTTTTGCCGCACTTAGTACTTTTTCTGATTCTTGAGAGGAAAAGCATCATGTGCCGTTAGGGTGTAGTAAAAGCATTGTCCAGGGACACATGGAAAAATGGTTTCTATAGAGTTAATAACATCCTGATTTTGTATTAGGTGGCCAAAAAAGGAACATGACTCATAAGTCATATGAAAATACTTTGAAGAATGCAAATATTTTTCATCAACTGCATTAAAGATAAGAGAAGTATGATATGTTCTTATTTTTTCCCTATAGCATATCAATCCCGTGAGGGGCAAAGAGTTCCAAAGGCAAATTTGCATTTTTAAGAAGTTTATTATTCTTGGTATATTTGATAGTGTGTCTGTTTGGTAAATGGGAGTAGGAGGGAGCTTGGAAATGTTTATTTCATAAATTTCTGATGGAATGTTTTATTGACTGTGAATAAGAATGGAAAATTTATGTACACAAAATACTAGGGATAGGAGCAGTAGCTCACACCTGTATTCCCAGCACTTTGGAAGGCTGAGATGGGAGGATCACATAAGTTTGAGACCAGCCTGAGCAACATAGTGAGACCCTCTCTCAGCAAAAAAATTAAAAATTAGCCACGCATGGTGGCATGCAGCTGTAGTTCCAGGTACTCAGAAGGTTGAGTCTGGGCTTGAGCCCAGGAGTTTGAGGTTGCATTGAGCTATGAGGGTGTCACTGTACTCCAGCCTGGGTGACAGAGCGAGACACTGTCTCAAAAAAAATATATATATATGCTTTTACAGTCATCATGATAGGCGCAAGGTGGGAGCAAAGTGTTATGGATATCAGAGAAATGGAAGGAAAGATTAATTCTATGTGGACTTTTAAAAGTATTTTTTTAATTTTTGAAAGAGAGTTTGGGCTAGTGCTCAGGGTATTAGTAGGATTTTGTCTAGAGCACCCCTAAAAATGTATCAGGTATGCCTGTCAGTCTACTTTTATGTGGAAAAGCATAAACTAATATTTTTATATAATCAACCTCAACCTAGACTTACTTCCCATTCCACAGAATACCTAGAAGATTCTAGAAGAGGAAAGAGCTACCTGACAGAAAATCTCAGTCCATTTTTTTCTCTCATTTAATTATAATTAAATAAGCTGAATCACACATTACACAATTGATTACTTAATAAACACTCTTGAATTTTTCTTTTATTGTTCCCTGTGACTTAACGTTATATCCCCAACTGGATTATAAGTTCTTTGAGAGTAGTATTAATATTTTAATTCTTCAAAACATTTGTTGATTTGTTGAAAAACAAACCAAAAGAAACTCTATATTCTTTTGGGCTGATGTATTACACAGAGAAGAAAGGGAACTAATATTTCTACTCAGTCACTCCATGCCTGACACTCGACGGAGGGACTTGCACTCTGTCATAAACACTAACAACCCTCTGAGGTAGACATCATCACCTTCATTTTGGTGATGAAGAAATTCAGTGATGTTTAAAGAAATTAATAAATTTGTTTAATGTCATTCTGCTAGGACAAGTGAGAGCAAAAATGAAAAGCAGATCTGTAGCTCTGCTTTTTAAATACAGTTATACATTTTATAAATTTATGTGCTACAAGTTTGGGATTTATTTAAGACAGGAGAAAGATGAGTAAAAGAAGCTGCATCATAAATAAATTTTACATATTATTAACAAGGTGCTAAGTGAAAGTATTAGTAATCTAGAATGAAGAAAACATAAAACAACACTTTTTTCTGGTTAGTCACAAAAATAAAACTAAAGTAAATTTATGAATTCCTCCACTCCCTTCCAAAGGCTTATATCAGGATGGGCCAAAGAAACACCAGGAAGTCTAATCCAACACAATATCTTGGTCTGGCCAGACAGCCGGGGGAGAATTTTCTCCTTCACTGACCCTAATAACTATGGCAGAGGACAAAGAAAGAAGGCTGGGAGGCTCTGTGAATGTTTCTTGCCCTCTAAGGGACTCTGATTTCCACTCTGCCACCTGTCAGCACTTTTCGGTACGTATCTGACCTCACAAGGAAAGCTGCCAGCATCATTTCCTACTTGGCTTTGCTGTGTCTGAGTCCAGAGGGAACCTGTTTACATCATCTTTCTCCCAGAAACACCCATGCCACAGGCAGGAATGACATGGGGGAGAGGAGACAAGAGGAGGGACTGGTTACTGGCAGGAAGGAGGTGACATATCAGGAAAGCCTCCTTTTGGAGCACGTCCTTGAAAGGGGTAGGAAAATAAATGAGACTGGGTCTAAAGTGCCTGAAACTGTTCAGGGAATCTGTAATCAAGTGTCCCAGTCCCTTGGTGGGGAGGAGCGAAGGAAGTGTCCTCTAAGAAGGGAAACTGTAATGATGTAATGTGACAGCACTTTGGCTTAGGCTCTGCTAGTCCTTTTGGCTGCCCAGAAACATTTTCCTTGTACTTTTTTTTCAGTCTGTTCTAGAATTTATTCTGTCATAGCAGAACTGACAACAATGACAGCACTGTCCGCTTTCCTCTTCGTTGGCCCTATGTATACGTCGCTGCCTTCTTTCACTGCTTCCCTCCTCCCTGTTATTTTTCCTTTCTTATTCATGTATTCCATTTAACTGCTGATACCTGCAGATACTGCATGGCCTTCTTGATGCTTTTTAGAACAAACGGACTGTTTGGTTGTCATCTGTTTGAAGATATGGGCCAATCTGCCACAAAGAAGTACCACATTTTCATATACATTTATGTATATTTCACAGAATTTTCTACTGGCTAATAAAATTTATTTTGCTATCTGAGAGTTGAATCAGGAGCTTTTTACAGTGGGTTACTATGAGAAACTGAACTTAACCTTACTGAGGAATGATGAAGAATATGACTAATTGTATGTGCTAGATACGGTGCTGGGCAACCGTAGGAAGTGCTGATAAAGAATTACGAAGAACAAAATGTCAGAGTAAGCCTAATCAAGAATTATGAAAAACAGGATGTCAGAGTAAGCTCAACATAGCTATTGATGCAAATTGAATAACGAAAGTGCAATGATGGACCGCAGCTTTAATCCCATATAAATAGCTCTAAATAGCCATGATAGTTTTATAACCACTTGCTGGCAACCTGCAAGAATTCAGGCTTTTTGTTTAATTTGGTTTTGCTCAATAATAAAATTGGCTAATACTATGTTTATGAGTTATGAATTTGTCCATTCCTTTGGGTTTTGTTTTCTTTTCCCCCCAGTGGTGTTGAATAAATATCATTATGAATGTTGGTTTGGGAATCAGTTGTGCCTGGGATCAAATTACCTGTTCAGCAACTTACCTGCAGGAATATTAGGTAAGATTTAAGCTTTCTGAGTTTCAGTTTTCTCATTTGCAAAGTCATAATGATAATAGCTATCTTACAAGATTGTTTTAAGGATTAAAGGCATTTGGGTAAAGCTTCTAATATATATTTCTTAATAGCCAGGTATTCCATAAATGAAAGGAATGCTGTTTATTACAAATGAAGTAAATTATAGTAGTTTCTGTTGCATGCAATACATGTCACCATTTAAAATAAAATTTCAAAAGACTTACTATGGAACAAATGCTTATGGTACAATATTAAGTACAAATGCGTGTTACAAAATCTGATATTTTGGGGGCCTAGATAGTATCATATTTACATGCTGTGTCTGGAACAGAGGGAACCATCTTGCAAGTGTGAGGGTGCCACACTCCTTACAAAATTGTTGAGCTGCTCTAATCTCCAGACTTGTTGGTTGTAAAGTAATAGATTCCACTTTTAGCAGTACATTCTTTTACATGAAGCTGAATGCACACTAACTGACTTGAAAAATAAAGCTTTTTTAAAATTTAATTTTTAATTTTTTTCTTAAGTTTTCCACTTTTCAAGATTTCCAAACCTTTAAATTGGGAAAAATTATCTTAAATAGCAAGTTATTGAATCTTAACATAGTAAATTATTGGTATGATTTGACCTTATTTGAAGTATGGTTTCCAAAAACTATTGAGTAATTATTTCCTCTCTTCTTTCCACACCCTCTGCCTCCCCGCCAGCTACTGACCTACAACTCCCTGTGAAAGGCCTGCACTAGAATGACACTTAACTGTGTGCCAGCCACAGTGATTGCTGCCATGCAAATCAGTGCCTTTCAGTCATCTCAATTTTGATTGAACTGTTGACTGTGGCATGTTTTACACAAAAATATTACAAAACAATAAAGATGAATAGTATTTACTAACTTGACATTTATAGATGGCTGTTTTGTTTTCTTTCCTCGGTGTGATCCTTTGTCATTAATATTCCTCTTGTGATTTATGGCACCAAGGAAAAGTCAATGTCCACGATAGACATGTGAATGTTTTTTCAACCAGAGGTATTAGGAACCTTAAATGTCACTGATTTTGAAGTGCATTATGATCTAATTCTTATCACAGAAGAGCTCTCTACCTTATTTTTTATAAGCTATATAGTCATAAAATCTTTGCAACCATATTGCCTAAATCCTCATTTTACAGATTAGAAAACTAACACCCATGTCGATGGCCATACCACCCTGAACATGCCTGGTCTTATCTGATCTCAGAAGCTAAGCAGAGTCTGGCCTGGTTAATACTTGGATGGGAAAAAACTAACACCCAGAGAATTTAGGAGCTGAGTGCATAGCTGACAAGGCAGGAGCTTCACCCAGACCCTCTGACTACCAACCCAGAACTCTTTTCACCAAACACTGAGGAAAATGTAAAACTCCACAACAGCCACTTTTCCTATTTAATTTTTTTTTTGAAAAATTTTTCATATTAAATGATGGCAACACAAGTGTCAGGTATTTGTGGTGACAATATTAATATTCTGGGCAAACAGATTATATTCAATTTTATGCATTTAAAAAATTATTTTGTGATTTTCTTTTTATACTTTAAAAATGTTATATGTACTAAATTTATAGATATAATGTCTTAAAATTAATGACTTAATTTTTAGCTTGGAAAACATGAATGTGGTATTAATATTAGACCCAGGCATTTCTCTTCATAGTAGGTTATTCTGGGCCTTATTAAGCCTGCTTGATTCACAGAATGATGGAAAATAATAACAAGAAAGAGGACATCAGACAAGAAACAGATATTCTATTTATTTATTTTATAATCTGGGAGGGTCAGAGGTGTGGAGTATTAATAGTAACATCACACTCCCAAGAAGACAAATCAGGCCAAAGCGAGGCTCACAGAGGATTGGACGTCCCGGGACATACCTCAGTAAAGAGAAGGAGCACATGGTCTGGGAGCAATCACTTAAACTCTGAGATCTTTAGTTTTCTCATTTGTTAAATAGGGACACTAAAATACCAACCTCAGAGAGTTGTTCTAAAAATAAAATGAGACAGTTGTTGTAAAACACTTAGGAGAATGCTTAGCACATGTAGGTAACATTAATTGGTCTTTGTAGATGTCACCCTTCAATTGTCACTTTCACTTTATCTTCCCATTTTCTATTTCCTCCAATTAAGTTTTATATTCTCTCCCAACTTTTTTCTTTTTTACTTTGTTTCTCTCTTTTTTTAAAAAAAAATTATATTTCAGAGTATTGCGAGGGTACAAATGTTTTGGTTACATGAATTGCTTTCGTGCCAATTGAGTTAAAGTTATAAGTGTGCCCATCACCAAGATAGTGTACAGTATACCCATTAGGTGTGAATTTACCCATCCCCTCCTTCTTGCCCTCACCTGCTTGGTTTCCGCTGAGTTTTACTACCATATGTGCACATGAGTGTTGATCAATTAGTTCCAGTTTAATAGTGAGTACATGTGGTGTTTGTTTTTCCATTCTTGAAATACTTCGTTTAGAAGAATGGTCTCCATTCCATCCAGGTTGTTACAAAGGGTATTAATTCACCATTTTTATGGCTGCGTAGTACTCCATAGTATGCATATACCACATTTTATTAATCCACTCATGTATTCATGGGCATTTGGGTTTTTTCTACATCTTTGTAACTGTGAATTGTGCTGCTATAAACATTTGGGTGCATGTGTCTTTTTTGTAAAATGTCTTTTTTTCCTTTGGGTAGATACCCGGTAGTGGGATCGCTGGATCAAAAAGTAGTTCTACTTTTAGTTCTTTGAGGTATCTCTATACTCCTTTCCATAGGGGTTGTAGTAATTTGCAGTCCCACCAGCAGTGTATGAGTGTTCTTTTCTCTCTGTATCCACGCCAGCCATCTGTTGTTTGTGACTTTTTGATAACAGCCATTCTCACTATAGTTAGGTGACATCTCATTGTGATTTTGATTTGCATTTCCCTGATGATTAGAGACTTTGAGCATTTTTTCATATATTATTGGCCATTAGTCTATCTTCTTCTGAAAACCTTCTGTTCATGTCTTTTGCCTACTTTCTAAAGGAGTTGTTTTATGTTTTCTTGTTGATTTGCTTGAGTTCTTTGTAGATTCTGGTTATTAGCCCTTTATTGGATGTATAGCATGCAAATATTTTCTCCCATTCTGTAGGTTGTCTATTCGCTCTATTGATTGTTTCCTTGGCTGTGCAGAAGCTTTTGGCTTTAATCAGGTCCCATTTATTTTTGTTGTTGCTCTGATTGCCTTTGGGGTGTTCTTCATAAATTCTTTGCCTAGCCTGATATCTGTAAGAGTTTTTCTAACATTTTCTTCTAGAATTCTTAGTTTCCTGCCTTAGGTTAAGTCCATTATCCATCATGAATCAATTTTTATGAGTGGTGAGAGGTGCCGATCCTGTTTCAGTCTTCCACATGTGGCTATCCAGTTTTCCCAGCACCATTTATTGAATGGGGATTATTTTCTCCCATATATGTTTTTGTCTACTTTGTCAAAGATCAGATGGCAATAAGAGGATGGTTTTATATCTGGGTTGTCTGTTCTGATCCGTAGGTCTATGTCTCTGTTCTTGTGCCAGTACGATGCTGATTTGGTTACTATGGCCTTGTAGTACAGCTTGAAGTCTGGTAAAATGATGTATCCCAATTTGTTCTTATTGCTTACCAACTTTCTTCTCTCCTTTCCATTTCCTCCTTCTTTTCCCTCTTCTATTCTTTCTTTGCTCATCTTTTACTTTTCAAAAATGTTTTTTATTGACAAATACAAATTGCATATATTTATGGTGTACAACATGATGTTTTGAAATATGTATACATTGTAAAATGGCTAAATCATGCTAATTAATATGGATTACCTCACATATCTTTTTTGTGGTGAGAGCACTTAGTAATTGTCATAGTACATTGTTATTAACTATAGTCACCGCATTGTACAATCCATATCTTGAACTTATTCCTCTTAACTAAAATTTTTTATCATATGACCAACATCTACCCAATCCTCTCACTCCTGCCTCAGCCCCTGGTAATCACCAAATTAGCTTCCATCCATAATCCTAATACAATCAGTTAATATTTTGGTATATATCCTCATACATGTAAATCTATTTTTAGACATATATACATACAATTGAGATCATATTGCACACCTTTTCCCCTACAGGTGTGATTTCGTGATGAAATACTTCTTTCTGTGGAAATGTGGGTTGTAGATTGAAGTCTGGGAGCTAGGAGGGACCCACATCCACGAATATTTTCTCTATTGAAGAAGGGTCTTCTTTGCTTTGAAATAGTCATCATGTCCCACTGGCCACACATCTTCAAATTAGAGTGGCAAGGAAGACTAGTGGTGGTGACAAATGACAGATAGGGAGGAAATAGATGAAGGTTATTACCTTAATATCTTTTTGGGGTGATCCTACTGTTATTTTTGAGGAAACCAGGGAAACGTCTTTGGATTACCATGAGCTATATCATTAAGTATGCATCTATCAACATTTTCTAAAGGGTAATCCCTATATTAAGAGAGGCATCTCAGATACCATGAAAAGGTAACAAGCAGAAGGGAAGACCTGTATTTAGAACTCATAAAAGAGTTCCTTACATTGATCCTTTCTGTTTTATATTACATAAAAATATAAAACACATACAGTGGTAAACTTCTATAAAGTGTTTTCATAAAAAACTAGTATCTTTGGCCTAGTCTGGAAAAGAATAAAAATTGCAGGGTTCAAAACTAATATTTTGAAACAACGAATAGGGAGATTTGGAAAATTCTTGGAGTGTGTCATAAGGAGCTGAATCACAGATTGTAGGTTAGACCAGAGGTAGGTTTATTGCTGAGAAAAGGAAGGAAAGATAAAGATAATTTGAGTTCAGTGTTTGCAGCAATCAGAATTAAACACAAAATAAATATACAACAAACTATTTGTGAACCCTGTGCCTAGAAGTGATATAATTGGTAAATTTTATGTCCTTTTTTTTTTTTTTGTGGTCCCATCCATGATTAGTCTTTTAGTCATAATGGGAATTTCCATGGAATGAGCAATGTAGTCAGCGATTAATCTGAGGAAATCAAGTGCAACTAGGCATTGAAAACAGCTACAGAACTTATCAGAGAAGTCAGTATATAGATGAAGGGAGATTTATTGCTTCAGGTGAAAACCTCATGTCTTGATGACTCACTAATTTCACTGTGAGGCTAAGGCCAACTAGTTTTTAGCTATGTTTAGGTGTTAGTGGCACATGAGTTTACCACTTCGTATCACTGTAATAAGATCTTTAAAAGATAGCGGTGCTTTTTTTTTTTTCTTTCTTATCATGTGTAGTAGTTTTTACTACTACATGTAGTTTATACATGCCCTCAAAAATTACAAAGGCTGGCATCAAATCAACTAAATCTCTGACTGAGTTAAAATTAATCTTCATCTTACCTAACTGCCCAAGAAAAGTGAATTCTCTCTGGAAGATAACAATAACTAGAATCTTTTTTTAAATTTCCTACCAAAATGGAGAGAATAATTATAATCTTAAGATTATATCTCTATAATTTATCATATATACTATCTGGTTATCAATAAAAAATTACTAGGCATACCATATGAGAACACCAGACTAAAAATTGAGAGTAAAAACAGATTATAGAAATATACTCACTGGAGATCCAAATATTGCAATTATTATACATGTACTGTTTTTTTTTTTCTTTTGAGAGATGTAGTCTTGCTCTGTCACCCAGGCAGGAATACATTAGCCTGATCACAGCTCGCCGTAACCTGAAATTCCTGGGCTTAAGCAACCCTCCTGCCTTAGCTTCCTGTGCAGGGCAGCTGAGATTACAAGCACATGCTACCATGCCTGGCTAATTTTTTTTTTTTTTTGTACTGACAGGGATTTTCTATGTTGCCCAGGCTGATTGGAAACTCCTGGCCTTAAGTGATCCTCCCGTTCAGCTTGCCAAAGTGCTAGAATTATAAGCATGAACTACCACACTCAGCCATATACACAGACTTTAAAATAACTGATATTAATATGTTCCAGAAATCAGATGACAAAATGGAAAATCTCAGCATAAAACTGGGCAAATCTAAAAATTGTTCAAAGGGAAATTTTAGAATTGAAAAAGTATAATAATTAAATTAAAAAATGAATAGAAGCAGATTAGAAGCAATAAATGAAAGCATTAGGTAGAAGAGAAAGAAGAGAAGAAAGAAAAGAATAGACCAAACAGGGACAAAAATCTGAAGAAATGACACAATTTTACAAAACATTAAACCATAAATTCAGGTAGCCATGAACCCCGTGCAAATTAAATACAGAGGAAACAACATATAGGTGTATCATACCAAAATTGGTAAATATTGAAGACAAATAGAAAATATTAATACAAATTAGAGGACAAAGATGTATGACATTCAAATTGGAGCAATAAGACTGACACTTGAATTCTCAACAAAAGAAAGTGAGCCACAAACATCAAAATGGCATCTAATGTCAGAGCAAAAAGAAAATATAGCTAAGATTCTATACCCATTGGAAATATCTTTCTAAAGTGAAAGAGAAATGAAGATATTTTCAGATGAAAAAAACAGAGAATTATTTACTAATAGATTCACACTAAAGAAATACCAATGGGAGTTCTTTAGTCAGAAGCTAAATGGTTCCAGATAAAAATCACAAGGTAACAGGATGAAATAAAGAACAACAAGAAGGATAAATACATAAGTAAATCTAATGAATATGAAATGTGTAAAACAATAATAATAAGAAGAAGAATTTTAAATATATGCAGGAGTAAAATCCATGAAAGAAAAAGCACAAAAGGCACAAAGGGGTGAATGGTATCAAAGTGTTCTATGAGCGTTACATTCTTTGGGAAGTGATATAAGTACTACTTCATATTAGACTTTAACAAGTCAAGTATGTGTGTAGTAATCTCTAGGGTAACAACTAAAAGAATAGTAAAAAATGCATAATGAGGCCAGGCCCGGTGGTTCATGCCTGTAATCCCAGCACTATGGGCGGCCAAACTAGGAGGATCACTTGTGGCTAGAAGTTCAAGACCAGACTGGGCAACATGCTAAGATCCTGTCTCTACAAAAAAAAAAAAAAAAATTTCTAAATATTAGCTGGGTGTGGTTGCATGTGCTTGTAGTTTCAGCTACTTGGGAGACTGAGACAGGAGGATGGCTTGAACCCAGCAATTTGAGGTTAGAGTGAGCTATGATTGGGCCACTGTGCACCAGCCTGGACAACAGAGCAAGACCTTGTCTCTAAAAAAAATTTTTAAACTGCATAACAAGCTAATAGAAGTGAAATATAAAAAAATAAAATGTCTAATTAATTCAAAAGACTATAACAGGGAAGAATAGAGGGAGGAACAAAGGCAGGGAGAGAACAAAGAGACACACACACACACACACACATCGAATCAGACATTAAATTTAAACTCCTAGGTATCAGAAATTATATTAAATATTAGCAGACTAAATACTCCAATTAAGAGACAATAATTATCAGACCTGATAACAAAACTGCTATATGCTGCTTGTAGGAGACATATCTTAAATATAAGAATGCACAAAAAAAAGGAAGAAAAAAAAGAATGCACAAAGATTAAAAATATGAATAAAAGGATGGAAACATACAATCATGCAGACACTAAATAAAACAGAATTAGGCTGGGCACAGTGGTTCACACCTGTAATCCCAGCACTTTGGGAGGCTGAGGAAGGAGAGGATGATCATTTGAGGCCAGGAGTTTGAGACCAGCCTGGGCACAAAGCACAACCTCATCTCTACAAGAAATTAAAAAAAGAAATTAGCCAGTCATGGTGATGCATGCCTGTAGTACCAGCTAGTTGGGAGGCTGAGGCAGAAAGATTGCTTGAGCCCAGGAGTTTGAGGTTGCAGTGATGATGCCACTGCACTCTATCTCAGGCAATGTAGAGAGTAATGAGAGAGAGTAATGTAAAAATATTTACTCAGAGATAAAGAATGACATTTCAAATGATAAAAAATTTGATTCACCAAGAAGAAACAATATTCTAAATGATAATATTAACAAAAAATCTTCAAAATGTTTAAAGCAAAATCATACTGAACTAAAAGGAGAAACAAGCATATCCACACTCATGGTAGGAAATTCTAACACAAATGTCTAATAACTGATGGAACAATAAAAAAAAATCAGTAGGTATTCATAACATTTGCAGGGCACATTTAACAAAATTTATCTAACTGACATACATAAAACCTTGTAACCAGCAACTCTTGGATAAACATTTTTCTCCCTATGCACATAAAACATTTACCAAAACTAACAATACAATGGGCCACAAATGAAGTTTTAACAAATTCCAACAAACTGAAATTATACAGAGCATGATCTCTGACCACAAATTAATTCAGTAAGAAACCAATAACCAAAAGATAATTAGGGTTTAAAAAAAATCTAAATCCTTACCTAATTCAGTAGACAAAAATTAACTTAAAATGGACTATACATCTATAAGTAAAAGAAAAATCTATAAATCTTCCATAGAAAATATACGACCTTTGTAATGCAAGTTCCCTCATACAGGACACGAAATATACTAGCTATAAAAGAAATATAAATTACGAATTGGACTTCATCAAAATTAAAAACTTCTATTCTTTAAAAGACACCACTATTCAGCTTTAAGAAACAATGGTGATATAGCACCTCTTGTATTTTCCTAGATATAGCTGGAACCCATTCTACTAAGTGAAGTACCTCAAGAATGGAAAAACAAGCACCACATGTACTCACCAGCAAATTGGTATTAACGGATCAACACCTAAGTGGACATATAGGAATAACATTTATCGGGTGGGAGGGGGGAGGAGGGGATGGGTATATACAAACATAATGAGTGAGATGTGCAACGTTTGGGGGATGGCTCTGCCTCCAGGGGAGAAGGGGTCATGGGCAATATACGTAACCGTAATATTTGTACCCCCGTAATATGCTGAAATAAAAAAAAAGAAAATAAACAAAGGGCTATTATACAAAATAGCCCCCAAACAGAAAAATCCAAATACCAATCAACAGGTGAATGAATTAATATATACAGTGGAATATTTCTCATCCATAAATGGAAACTATCTGCTGATACACTCACCAAAAATAGAGGAATCTCAAAAACATATGTCGGACAAAATAAGCCAGACAGCAAAAGATAACATTGTGTATGATTCGTATATATGAGATGCTGAAGTAGGCAAATCTTAACCTATAGTGACATAAAACACAATGGTGTTTGCCTGGGGTCAGAGATGTGGGAAACTGACTGCAAAGGGGCATGAGGGAACATTTTGGGATAGACAGCATTGCACATCTTGAATTTGTTGATGGTTACACAGGCACATACATTTGTCAAAATATGTTGCACTATGTACTTAAAATGAGTACTTTTTGTTATACTTAAATTATGTCTCAATCACGTTGATTTAGAAAAGAGACTTAAAAGAAATAAAATAGAAAATTTTCAAGTGTTTGAAAATTAAGCAATATAACTCTAAATAATGCATATGTCAAAAAATCACAATATAATTTAAAAATATTTAAATTGAATGGTTGTGAAAATACAGATACAAATAACAAATAAAACTTGTTAATTGGACAAAAGTCACGCTTAGAAGGGAAATTTATAGCTTTAAGTGCACATCTTAAAAATATATATAAATTATCTAAATACCCATCTCAAGAAGTTAAAAAAAAAGAATTGCAAATTAAACCCCTTGAAACTAGAAGGAAGAAAATAACCAAGATAAAAGAAGTTAATTAAGTGTAAAGCAAATTTATAATAAACAGGATCAATAAACTCAAAGGTTGGTTCTTTGAAAGGAATAATAACATTGTTAAATTCCCAGTGAGACTGATCCAAAAAAAAGAAAGAAGTCATAGATTATATCAGCAATAAAAAAGAAGACATCACTACAGAGTCTATGAATATTAGAAACATCATAAAAGGATATTTAAAATAATATTATGCCAATAAATTAAAAAAATTGAATGGAATAGACGAATTCCAAGAAAATCAAAGCTGATCAAAATGTATACAGTAAGAAATAGAAAATACAAATAATCCTATATTTATTTTAAAGAAATCAAATCTTTGAATCTGTAATTAAAATTACTTCAAAATAAACTTTCCTGCAAAAATAAAATTCTAGCCCCACATGACTTCATTAGAAATTCTTTCAAATAATTTAAGGAAGAAATAGGACTGTTTTTCTACAAACTCTTCTAGAGAATAAAAAAGAGTTGACTCTTCCCAACTCATTTTATGAGACCTGCACAACTTTAACACTAAATTAGAGAAAGACTTAATAAGAAAATAATATTACAGGATAATCTTGCTTATGGTCATAGATATAATAATCCTAAACAAAATACTAGCAAAATATATATAAAAAGAACAATATACCATGAGTAGGTGTAGATATACTCCAGGAACTCAAGGTTAGTTTAGCATTAAAGAAATATCTGCCAAAGGATCTTACTACATTAATAGAATAGAGAAGAGAAATTGTATAATCATTTTAATAGAACAGAAAAGCATGAGGTAAAGTTCAATGCTTATTTATTATAAAAGTTCTTAGTAAACTAGAGACAGAAGGAGAGTTTATCTGATAAAAATATATCTCTAAGTAAATTTACTGCAAACATCATGCTTCCTGGTGAAATATTGAAACATTTCCTCTAATTTCACAAATAAAACAATAATGCCGGCCAGGCGCGGTGGCTCACGCCTGTAATCCTAGCTCTCTGGGAGGCCGAGGCGGGCGGATCGCTCGAGTTCAGGAGTTCGAAACCAGCCTGAGCAAGAGCGAGACCCCGTCTCTACTATAAATAGAAAGCAATTAATTGG
>CAUYPO010085606.1:0-14377 GCA_963574435.1 Cheirogaleus major
GTCTCAAAAAAAGAAAAAAAGCTAGCTATAAAAGACATCAGTAGGACAACTGGCAAAATTTAAGTAAGGTATCTTGTATTTTCTTGGATAGAGCTGGAATCCATTCTACTCAGTGAAGTATCCCAAGAATGGAAAAACAAGCACCACATGTACTCACCAGCAAATTGGTATTAACGGATCAACACCTAAGTGGACATGTAGGACTAACATTTGGCGGGTGTTGGGCGGGTGGGCGGGGGGCGGCGGGGGATGGGGATATACATCCATCACGAGTGAGCGGTGCAGTGTCTGGGGGATGGTCACGCTTGAAGCTCGGACTCGAGGGGGGAGGGGAGGCAAGGGCATTATATGTAACCTTAACATTTTTACCCACATAATATGCTGAAATTAAGAAAAATAAGCACAGGCCTTATGCTTACAGTGCAAATGCAGCCTCAAGTTGAGTGTCCCAGCTACTCACCTGCTTCCAGATTGCCAACAGTAAGTCCTTCCTGTACCTGAACTCTAGAGCCACCTCCGTGCACTATACCTTTTACTATACAGGTCAGTCCAGTATAATTATATTCATCCAATAATACTATAGAAACCATTTTGATATTAATTTCCAATTGTATCTTGCTAAGTAACAAGTAACAAACTTGAGTCAGTTTGATCAGGAAATTCTGTCTTTCTGTCTTCTAGATATTGCAGCACTGATGTTTCCCTAATTCTTCCCTGATTGCCCTACTAGACTTTCCCTCTGCAGTTCCATCTGGAGTATTTGCTTGCCTGTACCTGGTCCTCATGCTCAGGCCCTGAAGTAAAAGTTAACTTTGAGTAAACCCATTAAAAAATCTCTATCAGGGGTGTGGTTAAGAAGCCTGGGCCTTACTCTAGCAAACTTGGCACACCATGGGTTGCCAGTTATTTATTATCAGAGAATGCCTTTCTCTTATTTAAGCAGCACTGCTACTTTATCCCCCCCCTTTGTCTCTCCCCCTTCCCCCCACCATTTGGGATATGTTATGATTATTAGAGCGTCTTTTGAAGCTGTGGTATCAGCAAAAATGTTTTATCATACTCCTTATAATGGAAAGAGAAACTCTCAGATTGGTAAAACCTGGGTCCTCACCCCCACCCCATTGTGCGGAAACATGAAAGCCTGGAAACTTCCTCTATCCTGCTATTACACACCCCTTTGGGACTATAGCAGCCTAGTGGTTTACCCTGTAACCATGTTATGTCTGTTCATGTCTGGACTACACTTAGATTTCCTACTGCACATTTTTTTCCTCATGAAGCTGGGAAAACACACTGACAGTAATGAATAGGCGAATGACAATCAATTATAGCACTTTGGACACTCATGGCCAGAAGACAGAGTACTGGATCATCTATCTCTTCCTTTTCTAAGTCCTTCATTTTTCAATCTGTCTACATCTAGCCAATACATTCCATCCTCCCTACACAAACACCAAACAGTTAAATCAAAACAGAAGATAAAATGGGGCTGTTTTCTTTCGGAATGTCCAAACAGCCTTTGACATCCTTCTCCCAAAATGTTTCAAGGTCTTTTGGCAGTGGAAGTTTTGTATTCAAAACTTTGGCATGGTGGTATCTTAGTCTGAGACCCTAACAGTTGTCTGTAGCATTGTTTCTCGTTCCCAGCTGGGAACAGCTCTGAACTGCCATTTATTAAATAACTGTCCCAATTTGCAGCCCACTCCCCATCCCGTCACTAGGAAATCACTGGCATTTCGGGGAGGAATACAATGAAGCCTGTCAGTTGTCATGAGCCTAGAAAAGGCTGGGTTTACATGCAAGGACAAGACACTTTGCTTCTGCTATCCTACATCATTAAGGGGTTGTTAAATAGGTGAGTATGGACTCCAAATGGCAAGGTAATCGACAACAGCCCTACAAGTCTCTTGGTAAGATGTTTCTAGTGTTGTCTTTTATGTCCCATGCACAATTTGGGGGAGGAGGGTGGACAGGAGACTCCAAAGGACAAAAGTGAAATCACATTTGCCGTCTCTTTCCTTTTCAGAGCAGGAACACCTAAGGAATGCAAAGCAAACCCTGGATCTAATTTGATGCAGAGTATGACTCAACCAAATAGCCCTCCAGGGACACAGGCAACTTTGCACATTTCTTTGTGATGGCTTTATTAACTGCACTTTTTGCCAATAAATGTAAGAGTCCATTTGAGGACAGTGGGCTCTAATTGCTCCAGGAAACATGGCTGAAGCCCTTTCCTCTAAGTCATCCACTGCACAGAATTCACAGGCAGCTCCAGCTCGAATTAAAGACTTCTCCCTGAGATGAGAAATTACTTGATGGGTATAATGTACATGATTTGGGTGGTAGTCACACTAAAAGCCCAAACTTCACCAGTACGTAATATATCCATGTAACACACTGCACTTGTACCCCTTAAATCTACATAAAAAAGAAAAGACTTCTCGAGATAGAGCTCTTGCCCTCGAAATGCATGTTGATCTGATAGAGTGGGGTTGTGGATGCAATATGTGCTTTTCACATTTCCATTGTATGAGAACATAGAGACAGAGGGAGAGAGATCTTAAAAAAAGAACAAGAAAGAAGAGTTAAAAGCAAGAAAATTAAATGTGGTGGTTTATACCATATTAAGTATCACTATAATATATTCCAGTCACTTCAGTCCTATGGCAGTGCCTGGCACGCAGTGGCCACTACATAATAATTTGTTAAATGAATGAGATTCTCAAACAATCACTAATTAAGGAGGTCAGTTTAAATGTCATTCATTATTCCAAAGAGATGGTGAGAACATGAAATGTTTTTCTTTGGAATTCAACACTTTCAATATATGTTCAGATGAGTGGCTTGCTGATTTTAAAATACTAATTTAGAAAAGAATGCCTAATTACCTCCCTTTTTATTTCTACAACACAAATAATCAAATGTAATCTGCCCTTGCTGCCATCTTCACCCCCTAGGTCGGGCAACTTTCACAAATAAACATTCAGCTCCCAAGGTCACGGGCAGAGATTGAGCCTCCGACTTCACCTGTTCTCTCTATTCCACTCCAAAGCTTCAGACCAACCCAAAAAGAGCCAGGAAAATGCTGGTAGACTGCATTTTTAATAATGTCTTCCAGGATCATCGGAAGCCCAGCCGCCGCCTCTCAGAGCCCATCCCAAATGCTAATTGCAGCAGCAGGCAGAAGCAGGGCAGCAGGTGTCCAGACAGGAGCACCGGGACAGTCAGAACCAGACTAGACCAGGAACCTTCCGATTCAGCATCATCCGCAAACAGCTCTCTCTTCTGCTTCTACCAACCACACAGCTCTATGCAGGCGGTTGCGTTTCCCTGCAGACTTTTCAGAGGTGTTCAAACAGCTGCTTATCTGAAGAAACCACAGTATTTACTCAGCAGCAAAATGGGTACCACTGGTGTTTCTCCCCCGAGGATTAGAAGAACACCTAGCCTACAGCAGAACCCTGTCAGAATGTGCTGGATAGCCGGGGAAAGCAGTATGCCGGCACGACAGCATCGGCTGCGCGCTACAGTTCTCAGTGCAGCTCTCCTACAGTCACAGGCAGGAGAGCCTTAGCCTGCAGTCCACGGGATCTGGAATACAAAGTCTGCCTGCCTGGGCTTAGGTTTTTGCCGTATGAGTAAGGTTTGAAATCCCTTCAGTTTCTTGTGTAAAAGCCATAACAGATGCGGTGCATGTTTACTATGCTGCAATGGAAAGAATGTGAGCTTGGGAGTGGACGAGCTGTCCTGGCTACATTCCTTGAGTGAGTCACAGCTCCTTTTGGGCTTCAGTTTCCTCATCTGTAATTGAACATGAGAGGCTTTGACTACATGATATTTTAAGGCCCCTTCCAGCATGAACATTCTCTGATAGGTTAGTGACTTTCTAGCCAGTAGTAATAAAACAGGTGATTGGGCCATTTTTCCAGCAATATGGCTGTTTCCAAATAGCCAGTGGTTATTAAAAATATAAATACATTTCTTGGTTCATTCATGGTAGTTCTCCAAAATAAGCAGGTGATTTATTATATATATTTTCAACAGCCCAAAAGCCAGGGCTTACATTAACACCAGCCTCCCTTTACAGAGTACCTTTTATTCTAAAGTGTGGGTTACCTTTAGAATTACCCTGAGACATTCTTTCACACAGCAATGAAGTGCAACTATTTCACTAAGGAAAAAAAATCACCTATACTCATGCATGCACCTGTGTGGCCAGACGGGCACTGAAACACAAACCTGCTGCATTTGATGGAGGAGTTCCCAGTACAGGAAATGAGGCAATGGAAAGCCCCTTGGCGGGAATTAGAATCCTGAATCTCACGCCTCGCGAGGAACTTCCAGCTGTGTGGCCTTATCGAATCACTTCACCTCCGCTTCTCACGAGTGAAATGGAGGTTCCTCCAGTGATTTTCTAACACTGGCTGTGCCGCAGGCTTACCTATGAAACCTTTTAAACACAGGATCCTGGGCCCCATCTAATGTAACTAAATCAGTATTTCTAAAGGTGGGGTTCTGTGATATATGTCATTAGAAATCTTTCCAGTGAATCCTGGCCAACATAGAGCAGTGTTTGGAGCCAAGCAGGCTTGGAATTAGGTCCCTCTCAGTCCTGATTTTCTAGGATTCTGTTAATGCAGCTTTTGAATGAATTATCCCTGCACGTCCTAATGATGTGTGATAAGATCTCTATGAGCAGTGATGGGTCACTCTGAGGAGGATGAACAACCGACAACCAGAAAGAAACCTTTATCTTCAGCGTTAAGGTAATCTAGTCTAATTACTGAATTTATTCAACAAATATTTGAGGACAATCTCCTATACGTAAGGAAATGCGGCAGACACTCGCCTCCCAGATCTCACATTTGCTGGGGATACAGCCAGCTAGAGGCGCTGTGACCGAGCAGGTGACCGGCTGTTGAAGGAAGTGCAGGGTGTGCCGGGGGTGTTGGAGGGGCTGCAGAACAGATTTCGGAAGACCAGGGAAGGCTTTCTGGTGGAAGAGACGTCTAAGCTGACACCCGAGAGGCAAGGACAGCATGGACAAGCGTGTTCCAAGTGGAGGGACGAGGTTGGGTAAAAGCAGGGAGCTCCGTGCCAGGAGGGGCGGGCACTGAGAGTGTGGCTGGCGCGGGAAGGAAAGCTGGGAGCAGGAGGGGAACCAGGGACCAGCAATGGCCACCACTTTGGGAACTTGTCGAATCCTGGCCTGGCGTCTGGTATGTGCACCTGTGCACCCAGCTGGGCTTGCAGCCTCTCCCAGGGACACTCTCCCATCTTAGAGGCAATCTGCACGGCACAGGTGTGACGAGGTGGCACCATTTCTCTAAGTGTTCTCTTTCCCCAGCCACACCACTCATTAGATTGGAGGCTCTAGCGAAAGCTCTAGGGAGTGGAGTGGAGCTGGGACTCCTCGGCTCAGGTTCAGAGTGAAGTTAGCGTGTTTCCTGAGTGGGGCGGGAAAGGCCCAGGTGAGGGCTGCCCACGGGGCGTGCCAGAAAGGCGGGGCCAGGCCCCCAGCAGCGCTCCACCCTCTCCAACCCCAAACGCCGCTTTGACTTGTAGAAAACATAAAGATTTCTGCCCTACATGAGGCCCCTTTACTTTTTTACTTTTATAATTTTATTATGGTATAGTTTCAAATTTACAGAAAAAATTACAAGTACTTCCACATATCCCTCACCCAGATTTACCATGTATTAAAATTTTGCCTATATATGTTACTGCCCAAAGTTATATATGGATGATTTTCTGAACCATTTGAGAGTAGTTACATATATCACACCTCTTTACCACATTTCCATGTGTGTTTTCTCAGAACATTCACACATAATCACAGTGGAATTATCACCATTTAAAAAATTAACATTATTATAAAACTGTTCTTATCCAGAATCCATATTCAAATTTTGCCACCTGTCCCCAAAAGTGTTCTTCATTGCTATTTTTCTAATAAAGGATATAACCCAGGATAATACATTGCATTTAGTTGCCATATTGCTTTAGTTTGCTTTAGTTGCTAGGGGTTCAGTATGTACATTATTTCATTTCATCCTCACAATTGAGGCTCAGAAATGTTTAAGCAACTTTCCCAAAGTCACAGAGATTAGAATCTTGATCTGTTTGATTCCAAAGAGTCTTTCCATGGCATTATACTGACCAAAATTAAGGCATTCTATTTCTCCAACAAGGAACCAAGTATTTCTCAGAACTATCAGAGAAAATATCTGGTTTCTTGTCCAAGATCCATCACTTGTTAAATGTATGATCTTGGGGTGATCACAAGTGTTGAGCCTCACTTTCCTCTTTTTAAAGTGAAAACAATACCTGTGGCTACTAACTTTACAAGATTGCTATGAGGGTCTAACAGGATGAGTGTGTTAAGGAAAATGACCTTTGTAAATTATAAAGCTGTAAACATACAAAACCTACTAGTGGCACATTCACACTAAAGTGTGAATGACTGAAGTTGGACCCTACACTAAGTGAAGACAGAAAGGACAGAGCAAGAACTAACCAGGGCAAAATATTCACTCGGAAAAGAAAAGGGGCACAAAAACAGGCTGAGGACATTAGAAGGACATGTTTCAGCTACTTCCTAACTTTTCTGAACCAATTCTTCCCAGACCCAAGGCGGTATTTTCTCCGTTTCCACATCCTGTTCCTATATATAATATTTACTTAAGATTCCAGAATCCATAGACTCCTCTCGTCACCCCCGAACACACACACACACACACACACTCACACACACACACACACACGCTGTCACTCCCCCATCTGCTTGGAGGAGAGTCTTCCTTCTCCAAATATGTACAAAACCACAAGGCCCAAAGCCGGCCGTGGCTGGCTGAGATCAAGGCTATTCTGGGGCAGCCAGTGTGCACGCTGATAGGGGAGGATTAATGAGACAGTCTCTGCTCAGCCATTGCAATTAGAAACAACACTGGAACTATTCTGGGGCTATTACTATGCAGGGAACTTGAACTGCTCATCAGCTCTCCTCACTCAGAGACCTGTGGGTAATTAGGGCCCTGTTAAATATAGGAGAGTCACCCAGAGCAGCCCCGGCTGTGCCAGTGCCGTGGGCCCTGACACGGTGTGCCCTCAGCTCGCACTCCAACAGCAGTAAAGGGGGATTTAGCTTCAACCTGGAGGATTTGGGTGTTGCTTAACCAAAGCTCAAAATGCCCTGGCCTTTCAGCCCCCCACGGGCTGTCAGCTACAATTCTGGAGTGAAAACCACATCAGCCCCAGGAAAGCATCCTGACATTTATGGGCCCTATTTGCCAAGTCACAGGTTTGCCACCAGCCCATCAAAAAGGACAGTTTAGCTTAGGATGAGGGAATGGAAGGAGTGCAGTCTGTCTGTAAATCTTGTATGTGAACAAGAACTAAAAAAATTAACATTATTACAAAACTGTTCTTATCTGGATTCCATATTCAAATTTTGCCACCTGTTCCCAAAAGTGTTCTTTATTGCTACTTTTCTAATAAAGAATAAAGGATCTAACCTAGAATAACACATTGCATTTAGTTGCCATATTGCTTTAGTTTGCTTCAGTTGCTGGGGGTTCACTTATTTCATTTCCTCCTCACATCTGAGGCTCAGAAATGTGGTAGGACTCAAACAATGGGTAAGGAAGGATGCCACGGCCCGTAACTACAACACCCTCCGACTCCAAACTGTTGTGCAGACTCTGGGTCATTATGAAGCACTTTTCTGTGCTTGAGAAAAGGCACTCTTAAGTCATAAGCTCACAGCACTCCAGATTTCAAAATACTTTGCAGCCATTAAGTTATTTTCTCATGATACTTCTATGGGTGCTAAGAAATAAAGGTATTATTAGCTCCATTTTACAGATTTTATCTTCTCTTTTTCTAAAAATTGGAGTGGGTGTGGAGAGCCCACAATAGGTCCCAGGGAGAGCCATGCTGAGTTCCCGTGGAGGCTCGTCTTCGTGGTAATTACGTCTGTGCAGCGTCCTCTGGCGCCTGCTGCTCAAAGTATGGTCCTTGGATTGGCAGCCGTGGCACCCCCTGAAAGTGGGGTAGAAATGCAGGAGCTCAGGCCTCATCTACTGAACCAGAACCTGCCTTTTCACAAGGTACTCTGGGGATCTATGGACAGCAAATACTCTCCAGGAAGCCCATTGCCTGACATGTGGGGGGAGTAGTAAAAACGTAGGCTCCCAGAGCAGCTCAGCTAGTAGGCATTGTTCCTGCCTAAGAGAACTTGCAGCTTGGTGAGGGAGGTAGACACTAAGTAAGCAATCAGATAATTAGTTGCATAATTAAAATTGTGCCGTGTGACAAAGAAAGCACCCAGAAGGCTATTCAGTTCAGCTAGTTTGAGGGTTCTATCAGGCCGTTTGTTGCAATGCCCTAGCTATTTGCTGTTTGCTTGTTTGCTGGTTGGTTTGTTTGGGTTTCCTAATGCCTGATTATTAGAAAAATTGACAACTTCTCAGGCTCCCAGGATGCATTTGAAGGTCCTAAGGTGAATTTTGAGGCCAAGTCCTTATTCTTAAGCTTCTCCATTCCATAAAGGCTCATAGGGATGAGGGTTCAAAGGTTCTAGACTGAAAATGGCTATCCTCTAATTGATTTAGGGCGTTCCAATGAGTCTCTGGTTACTGAGTGTCACAGAGGCACGTCCTGCACGTATCTATAGCTCAGTGAGTGATGTCCTCAAAATGAGGAAGTGGCTTGGTGAGTTGCTGCAGTGCTATAACTTTTCTCCATTTCACACATTTTTCATTCATGCTAAATCTACCAGGCCTTGCAAAAAACCTCTAAGGTGGTAGTAGGGACCGTTTTATCCCAAGCAGTTCCACAGGAATCAATTTTTAGTGGCCACTGGCTCCAGATAGGAAAGGAAATTGCTGAATTTCCAGATATTTGGGTGGCTGGCTAACCAGAAAGGTCACTGCCAGTGTTGGACAGTGCTGAGACGCAGGGACCAGACACTCAGACCACTGCAGAACAGCTGCTGAGATGGGTCCAGACTCTCCATCTCTGAAAAGTCATTTGGATTGTCTTTTTTGAGTTCTTCATATTTTCCCAACTGATGGGCTTCAAGCAATCAAACCACCCACATGACTTCCTCTTTTAGCTGCAAAGTGCCAAGCAGTGGCAGACACTGCACTTCTGTATCCCTTGTCCCTATCTGAAGTCGGCTGAAATGAACTAGTACAGGCAGCGAAGATGCACACAGACACTGGCATCTCTGAGAGCCTAAGGCTGCCCAGATTACCAAGAAGGACAGTTTTGATAAAGTGAGGGGCTACATTTCTCCAAATCTGGATGGTAAACAGGTGCCATCTTTTCGCCCCATGTGGTCACTGAAGTTCTGTGGTTGCCGGGAGCTCCTCACATCCCCACACCGAGCACTGCCCCATGTATTCCACCACCAGCTATCGTGACTCAGGGAAGGGAGTTTCAGAGGGGAGTGTACATTGGCTCTACTTACTTATTCCTGAATAATTCTCTTCTTGCCCATGGAAACAACGTAAGTGTAACTTTCCAGGCTATCTTCTTTGTTCATCTGTTTCTTTGACAGAGTTAGAGGCCCTAGCCAGGCTTTGTAAATATTCTGAGTACAGCAGTAAACAGGCAGACATTGTTCCTGCCTAACGAAACTTGCAGCTTGGTGAAGAAGGTAGACATTAAATAAGCAATCAGAGAATTAATTTTGTAATTAAAACTGTGGCGTGTGACAAAGAAAACACCCAGAAAGCTATATGCAGTGGTTGTTGGTAAACCAGCTCACAAAAAGGAAAAGTCCCCATTTACAGCATTTCCTTTTCAATGGTGTGAATATGTCCCTGGTTTGAAGCTGCCAATAGTTGCGCCAGCAGCTCACACAGCTCTAAACATCTAACAGTCAGCTCCCATTGGCCACTGCGAGCCCGCTTCAGCACACCGCCGGGCCACACCGACAGGGACTAGGCTGGACTGTGGGCGTCAGAGCTTCTCTGATGAGGTGAAATTTAGCCTGAGCTCTGCAGGACCACAGGTGTCAGTGAGGGGAAGAGTGGGGGAAGCCTGAGGTGAGAAGGAGCGTGGTGTTTGCTGCGAAGGGAGATCGACGTGCTGGAGCTCAGTGTGCCTCCAAACCAGACAAGGTAGAAACTATCATTATTACCCTCATTTTAGAAATAAGGAAACTGAGTTGCAGGCAGGTTGAATAATCAAGTAACTTGCTCGAGGTCACACAACTGCAAAGTGGAGGAATGAGGATCTGAATCTTGGCAATCTCTCTCTAGAGGCCGCCGTGCTATCGGCACTTCCCTCTCAGGCCAGACAGGAGTAGACGAGGGCCAAGCCAAGCAGCAGCTAGTGAAGTCTGGGACTTGCTTCTCAGAGCAATCTCAAACTCATTTCTCAAGGCATCTCTCTAGGCTGGCAGTCCTTCACCCATTTGGTTAAGTGACCTTCGGAAAATCTAATGAAAGACAGACACACTCGTCACAAAGAGTGTGTTCAAGCACATAGACACATTTACATGTGGTCTCTGAAAATTCACCCTGAATGTGCGCACAAATGAAAGCACACTTTCTAAACGATGCATCTTAATCTGTTTTCTTTTAGGGAATGGAAGAATTTAACAGACAAACACCTTTATAACCTGAACTTGAGTCTATTATGAGAACATTTATAATCTCCTTAGCAGTCCAAAGAAAAGTCCAAAGATTCTTCAGGGAAAAAAATCTCTGTGGGCTGCATCTTTCCCTCCTGCTTGCCTCCTGCCTACTCTCTATCTGTCTTCAATACTTCTTTGGATCTAGTTCTGGCTCTCTGCTTGGCATGTTATAAGAAATTTTTGAGCTTCTCTTGCTATTTCAGTAATGGAAGATTTCATCTTTTACCAGAGCCCCAGGGCCACGTCACTTACAATACTGCCAGCAAGTGTCGGACTTGGTCAAGAAATGTTGATTTTCATCTCAACCTGCTCCACGACAATTCTATCCCATTTCCCTATCCATAAGGTGGAAATGTTTTAGCACCTATGTTTAGTGCTTTCCTTAAAGACCCATATCCTGGTACTACTTATGCCATAAAAATATTTATATGTATGTCAATAACTCGATTCCTAGTAAGTCCACTGTGCATGTATTGAATTACATTTCAGAGTAAAGTTCTCATATATGATCATTATACTTTGTTCTGACTTCTTCATAAATGTTTTTGAATTTAAAGGAGATATTCAGAAACATATTGTGAGACCTTTGAAAAGAAAGTGCCACTTAAATGCAGAGCATTACAACTATAATAATAATTATTTTGCTTTCAGTTCGCTGTTGATCCTGACATTGTCCTTCCCCTGACTTCCAACCAGCTATTTTCTCCCTACCACTCAAAACAAGGAAAGACAGCTTTAAGTTAGCTAAAGGCAAAGACAACAACAAAAAATAGATCTTTGAGGTACTGTCTTCCATGACAGCCCTATAAGGTAGAGGATAGCTTTTTGATATCATCCCACACAAATGTGATGGCCCATGAAAACTCACACTAGTTTATAAGAGCTAATGTTTAAATATTCTGGATTTTTGTGAGCTGACAGTTGTTTTAGATGGCAAAAGGCAATGTGATGAAAATGCTCTGATCAGTCAGTAATACAGTACTAAACATTGCTACAAGCAAGACACTGAGCTGGATGCTACAGAAGAGACCAAGTGCTTCTTTGCAGAAACCTACAGTCTGAGTAGACCATATGGGAGGCGGTGGCCCTCGAGGATATAGTCTTCTTAACAAACACTCACCATGGTCTGGACCACTGAAAGATGCAGATGAAGCAAACGTGTGTCAAATGAACAAGTAAATGGATAAATGTTAGGGTGCAGTGGTACCTGGCACAGGAAAGTTCACTTTCATGACAATGCCAGACACTCATGTCCAGATTAGGAGAAAGGAAATGTCTTCCTGACGACTATCTTGGAACTGACATATACAAGGAGCAAGAACTAGAGGATGAATAATTGTGTTCTCTTCTTTGGGCCTTTTTCTCTACTTCCCTAGCTTCTTTTCTTGACTTAGTAGAGCACAAGACATGTGAAATACTGCTCAGCGGAGCTCCCAATGTTTAGTAGATCAGTGAAAATTAATACTTTCTTACAAAAACTCTCATCTGGGGGAGGTAATGTTTATCAGCCTCCTAGTTTTGCGTCAGTCGCTGTGCGAGATGCCTGCCCATGTTAGCTCAGTCAGTGCTCACAACCACCATGTGGAACAGGAAACTAAGGATCAGAGAGGTTAATTGACTTGGTCAGCACCACACAGGACTTGCACCTCCAAGCTATGTATTTTTTTTCTTTTTTTTTCTTTCAGCATATTATGGGGGTACAAATGTTAACGTTGTATATATTGCCCATGCCCCCTACCCCCAAGCTATGTATTTTTTACTAGACAAGAGGAGCCCTTAAGAAAAGAGTTGATGTTTGATCTAGACATTTCAGTTGACATTTTCCCTAAGAAGAAAATGTAATTATCCTAGAATGAAAACATGGTGGGGAAGAAAATGATGACTGCCTCAAGTACTCACTTCCTCTTTTGAATTTCAGATTTATCCACTCATAAAATGGTTCAGAAGGAAATAATTATAATCTAAACATTTATTAAAATGATCATATGTCACATATGCTTGCAGGGGACTCAGCAACCTCGCGATAAAGTTGTGATCTTATGCTGGCCCCTAACACAGCAAAATCCGGAGGAATTCTCTTCAACTACATGGCCACATTCCCCCTCCGCGGCAGAGGCATTCCATAGCAAAGAATCACTGGTGTAGATGGACAAACAAGCCAATGCAAGGGCTGAATGCTCACCTGCTGGCTGAGTGGCAGGTGCCAGTGCAGGAAGGGGAAAATCTGCAGTGTCCAGAACCTAGAGTCTGGCTACGTGTGAAGCCAATCATCAGAGAATAAATAGCTTTTGGAAGTAGACTGTAATTTAGTAAGTTTAACTCTTTCTTAGTTAAAAAAAATTAGAGAGAAATGAGACAAGAAATAAATGATTTGGGATCCAGTTATAAGAAATAATGTCAATTAAAAGAACAAGACAGGAGATAAGTAGACATTCTCGATTTTTTTACCCAATATAGGAAGACTTCCCATGCTTCTCTGAACATGTCTGTTTTCACTGGGACTGAGTACGTGATCAAAATGGCAAGAAACCCCAACAAAGCTTTGATCGCTCCACCATCTGTGGGGCCTGGAGCACACAGAGCTAGGCTCTGCCTGGTTCTCTGTTACTCACCATTTCCAGGACATGCTGGCCTGCCTTGGTAGTGCCGGTAACTCTGATTCCTTGCTTGAGGCAAAGTGCCATGATGAGTAGTGTGGTTCTTAGATAACTGGCATTCCTACAGAACAAGGTGTTTAAGCAATCATCAAGTAGATTTAATCTCCCAGGTGCCCTTTGGCCGCATTCCTTAGGGCTTGGTTTTGGAGGATGAGGAAAATTCATCTCTGGGGCCAGCGTGCAGTTCAAATGTTAGTCTTAAACTACAACATTATTTAAAGTAATGTATAGATAAAATTAATGTAATAGCATTTTTTTCTACACAAAATGTTTTATTTGGGAATGTATATAAAAACAAAATTGCAGAGTCAGGAAAAAATGGTAGAGTAGGGGTGTCCTCCTGGCTCTCTGCTCCCAGAGTGGAAAGTGAAGAAAGCGGACAACCACACGCAAGCGACCTGCACTTCCACAGGACCAGCTTCGCAAGCCTGCAAACAATCACCGGGAAACGGAAAAAAAAGAAAGACTAACAGCCGAAATCAAACGTGAATCAGATAATCTTCCACAAAACCCGAGGAATCAGAAATATACAACAGGGAGGGAGTGAGGCGTGGAATGACCGGCTGCCGGCCGGCAGCGCAATCGGCTCTACCTTGTGCAGGGAGACACCCCCCCACCACGAGCTCCACACCCACGCAGGCCAGGAAGCACCTGAAGTTGGTGGGAAGGGGCAGCACTGGCCAAAGCCGTGTGGAGAGGAGACTGGAGCAGGGAACATTTTGAACTCTCCTTAGTGCGCAGTGGAGGCAGTTTCAGGTGGGGGAGGGTCCAAAGCCAGCAGTCGCTCCCCTGCTCTGCAGAGCAAGAGCCCAGTCTGGCCTCTCACTGCAGGACACTCGCAGGACCAGGGTGAGGGGAGTGCACCCGAAAGGAGGCTTTGACCTTGGATATAGTTGAGGTTTTGGCTGGCGCTGAGTGGACAGAGAGCACAAACCTCGGTTCCTTGAACCGTGGGGACTCTGCTAGTTGGAGGAAGTCCCTCTGCTGCTGGAACACTGCCCTGTCTTCCCTTTCCTGCAGGTTGTCTCCAACAGCTCTGTTTGAAGGGGCAGTTGGGAGAGAGTGGCGGTTCGTG
>CAUYPO010085613.1:0-37517 GCA_963574435.1 Cheirogaleus major
ATTGCAATTGATTTCAAAATGATTTAAAGTTCACAAAGTATAGGCTGGGTATGGTGGCTCACACCTGTAATTCTAGCACTCTGGGAAGCCAAGGCAGGAGGATTGCTTGAGGCCAGGAGTTGGAGACCAGCCTGAGCAAGAATGAGAACCCTTGTCTCTACTAAAAATAGAAAAATTAGCCCCGTGTGGTGGCAAATGCCCGTAGTCGGGAGGCTGAGGCAGGAGGATCACTTGAGCCCAGAAGTTTGAGGTTGCTGTGAGCTAGGCTGACACCATGGCACTCTACCTAGGGTGACAGAGTGAAACTCTGTCTCAAAAGAAAAAAAAAAGGGAAATTAAACACCTCTCCTTACTTCCCTCTTCATATATATAAAGCTTATAAAGTATACATGTGCATTATTTAATGGTGACAATTGTTGTTTCCCATAATTTGAATTATAAGGATTTCTTCTAAGTTATGACTATTTTGTGGATTCTCTGACAATATTATAGCTCCCTTACCTATGTTTCCTATATTTACATATTTACATTCCTTTCACATATTAAAAATATATTCATTGTTTCCTAAATCATCATAGCCAGTACTGCTTTACGTCTCCCACACCCTCAGATCCTGCCTCTTTGTGCCTTCTTCTAATCCTCATGGTTCTGTGACATTTTTCTAACTTCCACTGAGCTGTTCCTGTTTCTGCTCTCATTCATCAGGAGTCCATGGGTCAATGAATGAGGCAGCCACGATCACACATGTAGGGCAACAGCTTATTTCTTTTTCCTTGGGGGTTTATTCTCTCTTGCTTTGAGACCCACCTACTATAGAATGCTAACTTGTTTATTTTCAAAACATAACAACTATTATTTTTATATTAACAATTATAAAATCTATCTATAAATGTTGTTCTTTTTTGTAAACAAATGGTTGATTAATGCCACACCTTAAATTCCAGGAAAGGGCATGGTTTCCAACCTTGTGGGGACAAGGGGAATTGAGCAGGGCACAGAATGCAAACTATGCAGAGCCCTGCAGGCTGCTGTAAATACTTGAGCTTTGCCTCTTGGTGAAATGGGAAGCCATAGACAGGAGTAAGCTGAAAAGTAACAGAATCTGAAGTTTAATCAGATGTCAATAGGTTTTGTAGCAGTAACAACAAACAACTGTAAAAGCTCTGGTCCTTATAACAACAGAATTCTTTCTCATAGGTGTTACCTGTTGGCTGTGGGCCGGGTGCAGGTCAGCTCCAGGTCTTCCCCACTCTAAGATCTAGGCTGAATATGAAGATCCTACATGGGACAACCTTGTTCTCATGGAAGAAGGTGAAGCAGTGATGTGATACCTCCCAACTCCTGTTTAGAAATGACACACAGACCTACCTACCGACAAAGAAATTCATATTAAGTCTGAATATTAATGTGGAGAAAAAGCATAATCCTTCAACAGTGAGACTCACCAGAGAGGGAGTTTTGAATAATAATTGAATCTTACAGTCTACCTTTTTCATCACAAATATTTAGTTATCTTCCTTCTGCATGCAAATATTCTCACTCAACCTTAAAAGGAGAAAATCCCAAAGTGCCTTCCAATCAAATCATCAGAATAAAATCCAGAGCCTCATGACAATTATCTCCTGATGCAACTCTTCTTTCTCTGGAGACCTGCAATCTACACAATACTATTTATATCCCACCCGCATATCTGGCATACGATAGTGGCAGATGGGCAAGAGAGCTACCACAAACCCTCCTATCTGGAAAAAAAAACGGCAATCACCAATAATCACTGGTCCATATGAACTTCTCCTAGACAGATATTTTGGGGAACTCTTACCCTGGGGATGGAGATTAATTCTTGGTTAGTATCTAGGATTTCCCCAGAGATTAGCTTTCTGTGAAACAGGGCTCTTCCCTCTGGGAGCTCCTTCCTTCTCTATTCTTTTCCTTGGCTACATCTGAAAAGGCATGAGAGACAGAGAGGAGAGTATGTCCTCTTTGGAATCTGGGCACCTTCACTGCTGCCTACTAATTGAGTAAGCAGGTCCAAGTATTGTGTTAAATTTTCCATACTTAGTGTCTTTTAATACAGGCTGATGACTCTTTTGGGTTAATAAAATAATTTTAGTCATTCATTTTTCACCCTGTATTACTTGGGTTTTTTTACTCCAGCTCTTCATAGATTTTTGTTGTTGTTGTTGTTGTTGTTTGTGTGGTTGTGCTAGAGACTATAACATTCATCCTTAACTCACCAAAATCAACTTAGAGCTAACATTGTCAGAATCCCCGGTTTCGTCACCAAAGATGTCAGAGTGGGAGTCTGCCCTCAGTTCTTGGTGTGCTCTTGGCCAAAGAATGACCAGACACACCAAAGTGGCAAGGATCAGACTATTATCCTGGTCTCTGACTCCTGTCTTGGAAAACTCACCAGCAAGTCCAATATGACGGAGTAACCTCAGGCAGCGAGCAGTTTCACAAGAGCAGCTCTTTGTTGTAGGATAAAATGGGTCTGTCTCCAGAGTGGAGAGAGACAGACCAACTCACTCACTGACTGACCCACTCACTTCCTCACTTCTCAGATTGTTTCCTTTTATTAACCCAGTCTAGAGGCGGGATCCTGGGAGGTTTAGGATATTATCAAATGAGCAACAGATGTCCTCAAAATTCCATCTGCCTGTAAGAGCTCTCTCTAAAAAAGCCCACCTGGAGGAGTGAACCACAATGCACTTTCAAGCGAATGGCATATTAATTACCTTTAGGTTACTTTAGGTCACTTTCTAAATCTTACTATGCCTGGGCGGGGGAATTCCTAGATTAATAAAGCATTCCCTCTTTCCTCAGGTGTAGCAATTTCTCGGGATAGGATTAAGGGTGGGTTAGCACCAAAATGGCCTTATCCCTCTTCCCAGTTGGGGCAATTGCTCCAGACAACATCAAAGCAGGGAACCCTTGTCCCGAGAAGAAGTAGAGATCCTAACTATCTCCCTAATGCTATATATCACTTCCTATAAATTGTAAGAAAGTTAGACATCATAATTTCACTTACACTCTTGCTTTTTGTTATTCTCAAATACTTTACTCTTATATATGTTATAAGCCCCAAAATACTCTTTTTGTGCCATACAATCATTTGTCATTAAAAAAATTACAAGAAAATAAAAAAAGATATGATTTTGTATTTGAGATATATATATATATATATATACACACATACATATATCCTTTCCAGGGCTCTCATTGTTTTCCTGTAGAGCCAAGTTTCTATTATACTTTGTATCATTTTCCTTCTGCCCAAAGAATGTTTTTTTAATATTTATTTTAAGACAGGACCTCTGACAATAAATATTCCCATCACTCATTTATCTAACAATGTCTGATATTCCTGGATCTGTAGTTTTTTGTTTGTTTGTTTTTGTTTTTTACTAAATTTGGGGAATTTCTGTCATTATTTTTTCAAAGTTTTTTTTTTTTCCTATCTGTCTCATCTTCTCTGAGGCTCCAATCACACATATAAACCCACCTCATATTATACCACAGTTCCCTTATGCTTTCTATATTTTTTTAAAGTTTTTCTCTGTTCTTCAGATAGAATAAACTCAATTTATTTATCATAAATTCACAGACCCTATCTACCTAACATTTCAATGTGTATATTTTCCTTTAAGAACCCGAATATATTTATGAAAGTTGTTTTAAAGCCCTTGTCTTCTCCTTAGGTAGATAGCTAGGGATTCTGGGTCTCCTAGGGACGAAAGTGGGTGGCTTGCCTTGGTGCTGCCTGGAGCAATTGCTCCACCTGGGAAGAAGGACAAGTACAGGCCCTAGGCCCCCCATCTTGGTGCCACCCCACCTTAATCCTGTCCCCAGCGAGTGCCACATCTGGAGAGGAGGGAGAATCCTATCAATGTACCAAACAGAACTTGTCTTACCAACTGCAAAAGAATGTGAAGTAGAAAGGACCCAGGATAGCTCCTCTTGCAGATCTAAAATGGAGTCAGTCTTGCTCCAACTAATAGTGAAAGTCCCGACCACGTAGGAAAGTTCCCAGAGGAGGGAGGAGGAAGTCAAGGGGGCCTGTTCTCAAAAAGAATAGAGAAGTCCTGTTCCAGGAAAGTCCCCCGCCCCTTAGTCCACCTTTCCATTGTTCGCTTAAGTAACGGCTAACCCCAGCGTTCTGCTTCTGTGATCGCTTGCTTGCATAGCTGCCAGCCCCCAGGGTATAAAAAACCGCAAAGGCTTTGTTCCGGGCTGCTTCTCCCTCCTTGCATGGAGTGGGGACAGCCCCTGCGCAGGTATCAATAAACTGATTTGGCTGATTGAATTCTGGTGTCCAAGTCCCCTTGATCTGCTGGTTTACAACAAATGCAGAGGACTCTCTAACCCACAGGCCAAGTGGCATAGGCTAATGGAGTCTAGAAGGTGACTTAGGACAACCTAAGACTAATTATCATGTTATTAGCTTAAATCTATGTTGCAGTTCACATCCCCCCCCCCCCAATGGGCTTTCAGAGAGGCTCATGCGAGATCCACCTGCGTAAAACTCAGGTCATATTAATTCCCAACTGTCCATCAAAGTGGTTCCATGATGATGTCTGAACCATGGGGAGGTCCTCTCTGGACACTATAAAACAAGACCCACACCACAACCAAGGTCTCTTTTCCTATAACAAGGGGCCCGGTCATCATCTGTGGCATATGTATCTTGCTCTGTAAACCTATATCTTGCTCTTGCTCTATAATCCTGTCTTGCTCCCCCTCACTACAATTTGTTTCATGCTTGCCTTGCTTTTGGTGTGTCTGGTCATTCTTTGGCCAAGAGCACACCAAGAACTGAAAACACGAAAAGAGATTGCCAAACCTTACATTCTCATAACAAAAGGTTATTGTGAGGTGTGTTTCCACCCACATTTTTTCTTTACTATGGGTCCCATTTATTGCTTCTTCTTATCTCTACCAGTATTTACTTATATGTTGGAAACCGTTTATGATATATTTAAGCAAGTTTAGATTATCTTGTCTATCTCTAAAATATATTGAGTTTTATGCTGACAGAAAATTAAACCACTGGTGATTTCTTTTGATCTTGCCAACTTTTTTTGTTGTTGTTGTTCTTTGATAGGGTAGATTTGTACCAATTTTATACCTAGGCCATGACCCTTACTCCTAAAGCCTGGTTTTTCTTGGAACTCAACATAATTAATGCCCAAGGTAGTCAGGAAAGTCTCTGTAGTCTGGCCTGGCTGTAACTCCAAATCAATTTCTTGTATCTCTATTGAGCACCCCCTCTTGCAACAGCTATTCTCTGGTAGGCATCACAGAGTTTCATCCTGTTCACTTATAGCCCAGCCCTTGGCCAAAGCCCTGTGGGAATTCTTGTGTCAACTTCTGGACTCTTCTCTGTACCTGCACATCTCCCTCTTCCCTCCTCCCTGCCCTGAAAATCCAGACACTTCATTAGCTCAAAAATCTAAATTCTGTCTCTTTAGCTAAATTAGAGCTCCTTAATCTGATAGGACCCGTACACCTTACATTATAATCAGGAAAATACTCCAACAAGAAGCCTTAAGCAAATTTGAAGTTTACCTCATTTTTTCTCTTCTCTCAAGAATCATACTTTTGTATGTCCTATTTTATAATTGGGGGTAAAGCAGTTGCCTTGTGCATTTTGTCTGTTTTATGGTTGGTAACAAGAGGAGAGAAATCAGTATCAGTTATTGTATCATGGAGAACAGTGCATATTATAATCATGACATATTAAGAAGTAAAATTTTCTCGAAACCTTAGTTGCCTACTTATCTAATTGATTGTAGCAAACCCTATAGGTTAATAGTCAGACAGCAATACTTTTTAGGAAATACATAATTCTTTATACTTAATTTTATTATTCAGAATTTGTTGTAGTTCTGTTAGCAATTCATTCCTTGATTTCTTTTCCCTGAGACAAAAGATGGTTGGTTTGGCATTTGCCGCAAGGTCAAGATTTAAATATCCTTTGTTACTTTTGTTTATAGTTTTATTATCTTTTTTTTTCCATTTGGAGACTAGAAATACTTATATCTTCCAATCCTGATATCTCAGAATTTTTACATTGTCTATATTCTCTTATTCTTTTTCATCTCTCAACTTTTCTCATTCCCCTTCCCTTTATAATCTTGTCAAATGCAGTGAATGGCAACTAAAGCATCCTAATAGCATTTTGTTCCCTAACCTTTTCGTCTATAACCATAAGTTCACTTGGTACATTTTTACTGGTTATTGCAATTGACACTTATACCAAATATTTCACTACTGCGTATCATATGCTTTCATTTTTCAACCTCCAATAATAGTTTTTCATCATTTTCCATCTGACCTTGAAACCAAAGCTACATAATATATTTTTTACTACTGTTGTTGTATCAGCATCCCACATTTAATACTGATTTCTGTGTTGATAGCTTTTTAATGTAATGTTTCTTTAACATACAATACAAAAATTTCATTTTTTTAAACAATAGTTTTCCCTTATCCACTATGTACCAGCTACGTCATCTCCTCGGTGTTCTCTTTAGAATCCAGGATGAAAAATGAACACTTATTTGTGACTACTCCATTGTGCTATGGCAAAGAGAAAAAATGATGAAATCATACAATGGTTACTTAAACTCTGTTCAGAATTAACAAACGTCACCTATATGTAAATTTCATCCTCCAGATCAAATAATATGACCAAGTCTGAAATAAGGGGGATGAAGAGTGTAATACCAGGGACTGTTGGACCTTGAAGGAAGGAGCCCATACAGACACAATGTATATTTTAACATTAATTCAATGCATCACATCAGATTTGTGTTTCAAAAATATCTCTTTGGTTGATGTTTTGAGAACATATTTGAAAAAGGCCAGGCAGAAGCAAGGAAATCTACTAAAGACTAGTTTAATCAAACTTGTGACTGGGTGGTAAAAATAAGAAAAAAGACATAAATAAAAGAAAAGAAAAACTAAGAATTTAAAAATAAATAAATAAATAAATAAATAAAAATTTATTAGTTTAATAAATTTTTAATAATCCAGGTAGGAGACAACAGTGGCCTGGCATGGAGCTGTGGCAGGAGTTGAAGAAGTTGGCTTCTGCATATGTCAGCAGGATTTATTGATTGGTTATGTGCTGGGCATGAGAGAAAAACAGAGCAAAAGAATAACTTCAAGGTTTATGCTTACTCCTAGATTTTGTACTACCAGAGTTAGCCAAAATATGAGGTTTGAGAACCATTAAGACTTTCCACGCTTCTGACACCAACTGCAAGCTTGGGGAATTCCCCAAACCACCCTCAGTTTTGACAATTTGCTAGAAAGACTCACAGAGCCCACTGGAAAACTATTATACTTTCTGTTATAGTTTATTATGGGGACTGAAAACAGCAAAATCAGTCAAAGGAAGAAAACAGGGAGGAACCTGGGAGGGTTTCAAGCACAAAGTTTTCATTGTCCTTTTTTGTGAAGTCAAAATGTGTTATTGTCCCCATATGTGCCAAGGAGGAATTTTTCCAAGGAGGGACGATCACCTGAACCTTGATGTTCAGAGGATTTGGAGGGGAGAGGGGTTTGCTCCTTTATATACGCATGTTTGATTGATTGCCCACACAGTTTATTTCAGTCTCTAGGTTGACTGATAACATGTGAACCAAGTTCCTTATCTTAAATCACATGGTTTGTCTTACTGGTGTAGCTAGCCTCTACCTTAGAAGGCTTGTGTGGTCAGCCCTTCCCTAAACAAAAATACTCCTATCATGTATTATATACATTACCTGCTAGAAGCCAAGGGCAAAAGAAGACCTGTCTTTGGGTAAGGTCAGATTCTTTAGTACACACATACCTATTCTCAACCCAATTATTATGGCCAGAGAGACTGGATTACCCTGTGTTTTTAGACTAACCATTAATTTTCAGAACAACCATCCTCAATAGTATATTGATCCTATGAACTTCACGTCTACAATAGAAGATAACAGTGGAATAAATCTTGTTGACACTTATGTCAAAAGGTTTTTCTGAGGAGGTGACATATAATCTGATTCCTAAAGAATAAGAAGTAAAAATAGAAGAGGAGATGAAAAAATTTAGAATAAAAACGAAGCTAGTATTTCTGGAGTACAATAAACTAAGGGTGAGTGGTGTGAGATTAGAATAGAAAAAAGTATAAAAACTAGATTATGCAGGGCTGTAGGGCTGTCGCAGGCATTGTGAGTGCCCATATGTTTTGAGCCCTGCCATATTAAAATGCTCAGACATCCAATGGCTGTAATGATATTTCTGTGCCTGAAGGCTTCTTCTTCAGGCCAGAGGAATCAACAAACCTCATCCAGTGACTAAGGAAATTTAGAACATATATGTTAGTGTGTATATGTGTGTGTGTGTGTATCCGGTTTGCCTCATTTTGGGGATTAGAGAGTTGGTATTTTCCAAAATTAGTCCATGGGATAAAATTCCAGTTTTCCTGCTGGTCTTTGGATTATTAATATACATTTTCTTGACTCCTTCGAGTTTCTGGTATCATGGCCCCTCTCATCTACAAATGTTTCTGGTACTTCCAAACAACAACAATAAAATAAAACAAATCTTTTGTGAACTGGAATCTTTGTCCTTAGTTTTCTATAGGAGAAACCCAAACTAAGACAAAGATGAAAAAAAAAAAAGGAAAGACAAGCCGAGAAAGGATTTTCAAAAAGGGAATAACAACATGTAAAGTGTTTCAAAAACATGGCTCTGACTTCAATATGTAAAAGACAATAATGGAGACAACAGCAGAAGCAGACACGCTATTCGCAAGGCCATTTCTCTTGAAATATCTGTGTAAATGATGGTGATGATTTGGATGAGGACAGAAGATAGAGGATACAAACAGAAATAGGCAAATTCAAAATATATCTTGAAGACAGAATTGACAAGACAGCTTGTTGGGTTGGATTTTTTGGGTGTAGACAATAAAGAAATTAATACTGACTCCCACATTGTTTGGTGATATTATTTTACAAAATGATACAGTCAAGTATAGGAAATTAATTTCCTTAATTTGGTGAGGATGATCAAGAGCTTAATTTTGGGCATTTCAAGTTTGTATATAAAACATCTAATTGGGGAGATGTCCAGAAGGCATTTAAACATATATTTGGCACTAGGTAGAAAGAGTTGGACTAGAAATATAAATTAAGATCCATTGATTTACAGATGCTATTCAAAGTCATGGGACTGGATGAGATTGCCTGGGACATAATCCACATAGAGAAACAGAAAAGGAATAAATGAACAGATTAGTCTATAAATGATTAAGGTAAGTACCTACCTTTCTTGGTATTCTATAGTTTACATATGAAAGAAATGTGAAATCAAAAAGTTACATATTATGTAAACGGAAAGTAAAGAAAGCCCTCTATAAGCTTGATACCATAGTCAGAAACCATAAAGAGTTTGACCATAAAAATGAAAATTAAATAAAATATATGCATCAGGACAAACTCTCATAATAATATAATTAAAGGGTAAATATCACACTGAGAAAATGGTTTTATTATGTGTATATATATATTTATGTAAGAGATTCTTATGAATATACAGATAAGTCCAACATTTTGATAGGAAAAGGGCATACAATATGACCAAAACTTAATGAAAAAAAACATTTAAATCTCCAAAAAGGCTATTCAAAATATAAATAAATAAAAATTAACTTTGTGGATAAAGAGAGACATTGAAATTAATCATTTAATGATATTTTTGTTCATCTATTAAAATGGAAAAGTTTGAAAATTATGATATCATATGTTGGCAACTTTATGAAATAAATAGACTCTCTGATCCTTAACTGATAAAAATTTAATTGTTAGAATTTTCTGGGTGGAAATTCTGCAATAGTCTTAATCAAAAGTCTCAATGCTCTGATATAGTAATTGCTACTCTATGAATTTATGCCCTAAATAATTAAGGATGTATTTAAAAATCTACCCAATGAAGATAGAACCACTTTGGTAAAATTTGCATTTTGGTAAATTTCGGATTTATATATTTTATTTGAGCGATATAAAGAGAAGATCCCTAGTTATCATTTTAACATCAATAATGGTGAAAACATCTCTCATGACTCCATGGTTGAACCTTATGGAGACTGTGAGAGAGTCACACTAAGAAATATTGACCTTAAAAATACCCAGAAGAAAAAAAAAATATATATATACCCAGAAGAAGGAACACCTTGAAGAAGCTAGGATGTTGTGACGGATTCTAAAGAGGAAAGCTTCTCAAGGTAAATGCTGATGACTTCCCTTTAGGGTACAGTCTTAGGCATTTTAATTTCCAATTACAATAAAATGTCAATGAGGTCAGAAGACCAAGAATTACAGGGACAATTAAAATACTGAATGGATAATGTCAATAGGGTTAACTTTATAGAGCCTTGCAGGGTTTGATTAGTCTTTAATGCAAGATATACCCTTTCTAGGAATTCATGATGTATGCAGAGTGTGAAGAAGAAAAAGTAAATTTGAGTCCTTCTAATTTATACTTAATTTCATGATAAAATCATCACATAGCTAGCATCTAGAAAACCACAAATTCAGAAATAGAGTTTGTGTTAGGTTTTAATTGTTTTATCTCAAATTAACTCCATGCTTAAGCAAATAATAAAAGCTTTCAATGCACGAATGTTTGACAAACTGTTAAATTCTTTGATATTCTTTATCTCATTCAATAGATAATAAATATTTATTGTGTGTTGTGTACACTTCTCCAAACAACTTGCAATTAAATTATTATTGTGAGACTAAACAAATTATTTTGACTCACAGTTAATCCTTAAATTATTAAACACTTTGTTTCTGAACTGCATATATAATTTATATTTATAATTAATTGTATTTGAACAAATCAAAGGCATGGCAAACAGAATACTGTTAATATTTCTAATAGGAACTTTTCTTTCCTACACATATTCTTTGAAGACAAATGACTCCAGTATAATTTGTATTCTTTACTTTAACATTTGAGAATCTCATTTAAATAAACCAAAGTCTTACACGTAAATGAAAATATTTGAAGTGATTTTAAAAATTATATTCTCTTTTAAAGAAATTACTGTAGATCTCTGTTTCTGCATAAAATATTTCACATAGAACATTCTTTTTAATAAAAGGATGACATGTATGGTTATACAGTTTCTGAACTGTAAAAAGGGGGAAAACAAATAGGACCTGTAGAGGCTGAAACCCACCAAAATCTCTAATAGACTTGGCCATTTGGGAAACATGTGTGTACTCAGGGATGAAAATTCATAAAAATGAGCCAGGTAGGCTCAAGTTGGTCCTAAATTCATGTATTTTTTTCTTTACAGAATCATTGCAAGTATAATATTGTAAAATTCTATACATAGAATGTTCTTTTCCTGAATCATTTTGAGGATAAGTAGCCAACCAGATACTCTTTCACTTCCTAATATTTTCATGTCTCTTTCCTACAAGTAGGGACATTCTCCTACATAACTACTATACTATATACAAGCAGAAAAGTAGCATTTCGTCTCACTACCAAAAATCCTCAGCCTCCATTCAAGTTTCACTAAATGTCCCCAGAATGTTCAGAATCCCATATTGCCTTTAATAGCCATACCTTTTTTGTCTTTTTCCTCTGGAGCAATTCCTCAATCTTTCATAGACTTCAATGACCTTGACAGTTTTGAATATTCCAGTAATTTAATTGTGTAAACTATCTCCTAATTTAAAATTGTCTGATGTTCCTCATGTATAGTAAGGTTGTATGTTATCAAGACTATCACAGAAGTGAGACTGTGTTCCTTGTGTTGCACTATCTTAGGTGACGTACAATTCTATTTTGCTCGTTGCTAATATATTCACTTTGTTCACTTAAATGTATCTGTGAGGTTTCTCAATTATAAAGTGACTTTTGTTTTCCATTTGAGTATTTTGTGTCGATGCTATGTGAATATCCGTGACTCATCCCAAAGTTTTGTTTTAGTTATTTATTAAACTTTATCAACACGGATGCATGATTCTCCTCAGCAGGTTATAATCCACTACTGTTACTATTTTTTTTGATTCTCATCTTGGCCCGGTTTTGACAAGTTGGAACCTTTCATGCTGCCTCCTGTGTGCTTTTTTATGTCCCCATTATTATTTGAGCAGGTCCAGGCTTTCTAACACAGTAAGAGTCCAGATTAATCTTAATTTGGGTAGTAGATGTGTTTATTGTCATGGGAATATCACCGTTCCCAGGCCCTCTTAGTGAAGAGAGTTGGGAATATTTCAGTATTTATTTGTTTGTGTTGAAACATTTACACCATTACCTCCAATTCCAAGCCACCATTACAAGGTTAATTCTAGTTTATTTTTTTCTTAATTATCTTTACTTTTTAAAAATTTATCAGGTATATTTAACCAATGTCCCATTGCAACAACCATGTCCTCCCTGGGAAACCACCCGCTCCACCACACTAGTGTTTGCACGATCTATGCTGAACCAGTACTTTCAAGAGGACGCTTGCTTGTCCTGCTCTGGGTCTGACGACGCACCCCAGGACCGGCATCTACGTGGGCACCTGGCTGGCCAGCTCAGACTCCGAAAGCTCAGGCAAGCTCACCTCTCCCATTCGGCGTCTGCCTCACAGGGCTGGGCTCTGAGAGACCTTGTGAGGGCGCCCCCTGCAGGAATGCCCTTCAGGGCTCTATAGGAGTTCTGATGGTCTATAGCAGTTGGTTCCTGCTCATGGATACCTTGTTCACACTTCTCAGCTTCTATCACCCGCTTACCTGCTGTGCATTCCCCTCACCCCGCTCCACACACACAAGCTGCATGGCTACCCTCCTTTCTACACTTGGGCCCTAATAGTCTGCGTTAGGTAAACTCCTGCATGGACACTTTCCTTACCCCACCACAGCCCCTTCCTGCCATTCCTGACCTGTGCAACCTAACAGCTTCAAGACTGAATTGTACAGAAGGAAATGGGAGAGGAAAGAAAAGAGGAATGAGAAACTTTTTCTTATTTATTTGTTTAAGTTAGATGCAGATGGTTCACATAGTTCACTTTGTGACATTATCACCTGTGGTCAAAGAAAAGCCCCATCTTTTTGATTTTTAGTGTTTTTGGTAACCCATTTTTATGTATTAATTTGTTTATGTTTATTATATTGAATGATATATTTAAATTTTAAATTATTTTTCTGCTTTTTATTTGCCCCACTTTTTCTTAGGGCTTTTAAAAATGATTGTCTTCTATATTTTAATTAACTGATTATTTGCAATTTTAAATCTGATTTTTAGTCTCAAAATTTCCCCTCTATTGGCTTAAAAGTTCACTCACTCTTTTCTAATAGTGATTATTATTAGAAATAGAAAATGTATGTGTATCAAAGTATAAAGTTATGTCTTAGTCTTTCTTCCAAATGATAACTTAGAATGCTTTAATTTTGATTCCTTCCTCCAAATTAATTTATTTTCCTTTACTTTAATTGCATCCATTTAACATCCCCAAACACCAGGGATGATTATTACCATATATTATTATTATTAACATTGCTATTATATTACACTGAAAAGTATTTATTTGGATTCACCTTTCCATAGTATTTTAGTAATTTCTTTGTGCTACATTTCTTGCATTTCAAATTGATCTTTTGGGATCTTCATCCTAAACATATTATTTTAAGATTCCTTTACTTAAGATCTGTTACAAACTGTTCTTTTGGGATCATTTGCCTTCATTTTATGAAGCACTGTTTAGACCCAATGAATCTATATTGTAGCTTTTTCTTATAACCCTCTTTAGCTATCATACGTCTGCTTCTGAATTGTTATGTTTAAAGTTAGCTGTGCTGCTTGTGTTATCATTCTTAAGTGGACAATCCAACTTTTCCTCATAGGCTGCCTTATGATTCTCTATATGCCTTTGGTGATCTGTAATTGCTAGATGTATCCAATCTCTATATGTGTATCAATATGTCTAGATGTAGATTTATTAATAATTTTTTGTATGCTTGTTATAAAATGTTGAGAAGGTGATTTTGATGATATTAACAATCATTTGTGTTAAAAAATCAAATAGTAGGAATAAAATGCAATTTCTTGACCTGATAAAGAATTTCTACCTACCCCTCAGACAAAAACTAAAAGAAAAAAAAAACAGTAAAAATAATATTAATGATGACATTAAAAGCATCCCTTCAGGTCAGTCAAAAAACAACAATACCTTCTATCACCATGTTTACAACAAATTATTTTTCAATTCCTACAAAATGCAATAAATCGAGAGGAGGAAAAATTGTTATAATTAGAAAAGTAGGAAGATTGCCACATTTTCCATCAACATCATTGTTCATGCTTAACACTAAAAGAATCTACAGGCCGTCTGTTGGAATTAAGAAGTTATCGGCAATTTCATGGATTCATGACCAATGCACAAAATAACAGGTTTCTTACTCATCAGTAAAATCCAATCAGACAAAATATAAAAGCAAAATGTGTGAAGTTTATAATTGCAACAACAACAATAAAAATGTACTTAGAAATAAATCTAATAAAATGGTGTGTAGTCCTTAGGAAAACAATGTGAAATTTTTATCCTTAAAATTGTCATGAAAGATTAAAAGTCTGAAAAAAATTTTACAAGATAATTCCTATCAATAAAAATAAGCAGAATTTCCCTTTCTAAATACCTGGAAATATTTTAACCAATAGTAATTAAAATAGTATGATGCTGACTCAGTGATACACATATTTACCAAAGGATTTGAATATAGAACCTGTAAATAACCTACTCATCACTATTCGGTTATGAATTCATATGGAAAAGCACTTAGTACCTTGCTTCTGGCCACATAAAAATAAATTTCAGATAAGTTCAACATATAAAAATGTGAAAAGCAAAAAAAAATTTCTGAGAAAAAATAATATTTTTATGTGTTTGCCTAGAAAATATTAGGGAAGTTCTGCAATTGCATAGGAAATATAGGGTAATGTCTCCTAAACGTGACACAAAAAGCACTAACAAAAAAGGAAATAATTGACATCTTTTACTATTTTAAAAATATAATCTTCTGTACAATAAAATTCATTAAAACAAATTTAAAGGATGATTCTCATGTTGGGAAAAGATATTTTAATGATAATAATTGTCAATGGATTAATCTCCATTGGAAGAACTTCTTGTAAGTAAATGAGAAAATTACGAATATGCCAATATAATAAAAGAGCAAAAGAGGCGAATTGGCAGGTCACATAAAAGAAAATCTGAAGCTTGATAAATGTAAAGCTGCTTAACCTGATTAGTAATTAGCTGAGTGAGGATTCTGGGTTCTGAAACTATACTTTTTAAGTTCAAAAGCTGCTCAATTCCTTACTAGTTATGTAACTTTAGGCAAAATGCTTCTGTCAGGGTCCTCTTTCCCAAAATGAAAATGATAATACCATCTAACTTATAGATTTATTATGAGAACTAAAATGGCTTAGGACATGCCAAAGTTTAGAACAGCATTTGGCACAAGGAATAAGCTCAATAAATGGTCCCTGTTAGTCAGCTGTGTCAGGCATGTTCCCAGGTGCAAGCAACAGGAATGTATCCTTGTTGAATAGGAAGAGTGCAATTTACTAAAAGTATATGGACTAGAATACAAAACTTAGGGAGAATGGAAAACTTGGTTGAAAGAATAATATTCTAGGAGAAATTATGCAAACAGTACACAAAATGCAGCATTCATATTAAATTTCAAAATATATAAAACTGTATATTTTGTTAGACTATGATTATATAATAAATGTATCAAAACATGGTGGGGGAGGTTGCATACCACCGTCAAGGGAGCAGTTACCTCTTGGGGGAAGACCAGAGAACAGAATAGGATAAGGGATGATCTTTAATTGTTTATGTAGCATTGTATTTATTTCAAAAGATAACAAGATCTCTAGTAAATAAGTCAAAATGTCAACATTTGTTAAATCAAGATGATATACAAATGAATGTAGATTACTCTCTAAAATTATCTGTTTGTTTTAAATATAATTTCAACTTTTTTCAAATAGGCTGAATGCAGAACATTGTTTTTTCACGCTTGTCAGAAATATTCCTGTTTTATTTTATAGTTATGCATGTACATATTTTGACTCTGCTACTAAATATAATTCCTTGACAACACAAGCAATTTCTTTTTTAAATTTTTATCCCTTAGCTCTGACCACGGTGTTTGATACATAACAAGGATGCAATAAAAGTTTGATAAATGAATGAGTGAATGTTTTACTGGGCACTTTGGCATTTTAAATTTTCAGTAAAGACATCAGTAAACAATTTGCAGAAATACCTGCAAAAGATATTACTTATTTATTGTAAATGTAGAAAACAACCAAATAAATATTTTAAGTGTTAAGTTCCTGCTTAAAATATTCACAAGAAAATAATGATTTGTGTATCACAAACTGGGTTCTCACACTTTTCCTTCAATTGCCATTTTTATTTCAAAAGAAAAAAATAAAGGCTTTTAGTTATTTTTTCATTTATTCATTAAACTTTGTGTCACATTTTGTTCTATTCTTACTGTCATAAAAATCACTCCTAGCAATATAGATAAATGCTCAGAAGTTCTTCAGCATCAACTGAATATCCAGAGATAATCAGAGGGAAATAAATTAGAGGCTGAAACAATGAAAGGGTTTTTAATTCTTTAGTGAATAATTTATGTTTTCCTCTGAACAAAAGCAAAGAATGTAACATGTTTCCCACAGGGTCAGATAGTTAATGATTTGGGGCTCAAAAATATTGCTCATTATATTATTTTACTTGAAGTTTATTTGTGCAAATGTTTTCTTCTCCCTCTCATGGTAGAATCAAGTAAAACTAATCAAAATGAGAAAATTTTTTCAAGATGAAACAGAGCAGAATCAAGGCTACAATTGGAAGAGATGTTCTAGGTTGGCTACACACACACACACACACACACACACACATTTAGTTTAAGGAGAAGAAACACAAAACAATCTGATCTGACCTAAAGACTTATTTGTTTGAGGAATGAGGATTCCTCACTACCATATTACCAAAACAACTTTAATCAAATTCTTTGATAACTACTTGTTGGTTATAGGTTAAAGTACAGATGATTTGGGATGAATATTATCTCTTAAGCTCCTGCCATATAATCCAACTTTCATATATTATAAACTCTTTGAAATTTCATAAACACCATGATTTTATTTTTCTATAGATTGTATTATTCTGTCTGAACATGTATAATAATAATTCTCACATATCAGTGTGATTACTTGTTTACACGTTGGAATTTCATACTAGACTGGCAAGTTTAAGGGAAGGATGACTCCTATTTACCTTTGTAACACCTGCACATAACACAATGCCTAGCGAATAGTTCATGACCAATACATGTCTATGGATCATGCTTCATTCTCTATTGTGATGAGGTTTGGGGAGGTTAAGTCATTAGTCCAAAGCTTTATAAATGGGGAGATTGTTATTAAACATAATCCTTATGGTTCCTAGTTCAAAATTCTTGGAGTATACCTTGATTCCCAAATACCAAAAGGCCAGAGGAAGGCCTCAGAAATTAATGGAGAGAGAACCAGCAGCAGCTTTCCTGAACTTTCTCAAACTAAAGTCATTTGTCACCAGGCTTCCAGTAGAGGGGAGGATTGAAGAAGGAAAATGACCAAATCTATGGATCCTTGTATTCCCAACTTCTATATAACACTATTTCAGTAAATTCTATATTAAGTATGAACAAATGAAGGCAAACTGAATTTTTCTAGTTACCTTTTAGTGCTATAGATAAGTACTGCCCCAAGAAATGACTTTCGCCTTATTTCTGCCTAAGCAGCTTTCCTTGATGAAGCTTTTTCTTCTTATAGGTAGGGTACTTTGATTCTTAATAATTTAAATTGTACGTCCTATATGATATTTGAATGCTGATATGTTTGCTAAATTTATTGCTTTATCAAATTCCAATGAAATGACCTGGATTGAACTTACATTGAAACACATTCCAATTGTCTCCAGATTCTTTGGATCAGTAGATCTTGGTATTTTGGCCTTTATAGGATTTATTTTTGTCTTTGGCAACTTTCCGTAAACTTTGAATCTCCACAGTTTCTCTGAGGTGCTATTTACTTCATCATCATTTTGTACTCAGAAGGAAAAACCAACCCGGTAAAGACTAACTTAAGTATGTCTTCAATTTAATTTTGTAACAATTCATGAACTGTGAAAAGGAAAATATATTCAATTCACTTGTTGACAACAAACTGACTGATAAAGTCATTTATATCACTAACGTAAGCTTTTTAAGAAATCTCCACGTTTAGAGATGATGGCATAATTATTAACAAAATCCAATATACCATATGGCACAAGAGAATAGAATTCACTAGAGAAATCTACAAGAGGAGGGGCTGCCTTGGGGATGCTTATTAAAATAAACTGGAGGTATTTCAGCAGTATATGAATGACTAATGGGGAATATTATAAAATGAGTAAATTCATAAGATCAGGATAGAGAATAGATAATTTCTAAGGTCCTTTCCAGCCCTGAGGCGTTATAATTCTATGACAATAATACCCATGTTTGCCTCTCAAGTAATATTAAGAGCCAATATTAAAGTGAAGAAGAGTTTTTCCTTTCATAGAGCTGTGTATGTATAAAATAAACAATAAATATGTATACTGAAATACTTGTATTATATGTGCAAATAATATATTTTAAAGTATTTTACCATGAGAGGTTGTAGTATGTGATTATGTGTTTTCAGAAAGGAGTGAGTAAGGAGTAGTTATGACTGACCTATCAAACAAATTTGTTCATAAACATGGAGGCACAGAGGAAATAATGGAGTCTCACTGAAGAAACCTGGAAATGCCAGATGAAGAAATTAAGTATTTTCTTAAGTGAAGTTAAATAGCTTTGTGCAAAGGGGAGTATTTAAGAGCTATGCAGCTAGAATAATAATTAAATGTGGTATTGTGTGAGCTGAAAATGACTCTATACCTAGAGTCCAGTAACTCTGTTGGGAAGGCTTTGATATCAGATGAGGATGTAAAAATTGTACCACTTCATGGATTATGTTAATATAGTCATCAGTATGAATTCATGTTTATCTTAATACAGATGGTTACATATATAAATATTTATAGATATGTGCATATAAACAGGTTAGCATATGCATATACAACTCTTTGTTCTGTCAGTTAAGAGGACCTAAAATAAATGTGTGTGTGTGTGTGTGTGTGGTGTGTGTGTGTGTTATTCTTCTCCAGCTTAGCTGTTCCTTACCCAAACATACCATGCTATAAGTCCACATGGTGGTGGGCATGTTGCTCATCCAGGATAAACATCTGACATCTGGAGATATGTACCAAATAACTCCTAAGCTGGGATTAGATGTTAAATTTGGATATCAGGGACATTATAAAATGCATTCTGTGAAGTTCAGGTTAACCAAAGAGATTAACCAGTGGTTCTTGGGTTCTGAGATAAACATACAATAGGCTAGACAGAAATTGTCAGCCTGTCATTATAATACTGGCTGTTAACAACCACAATTAAGGCAGACTGCATATCAATTATTATTTGTCTGGAACATCAACTTCCCTAAGCATAAAAGGAAGTAAGGCAGTCTGCATTGCTGTCGCCTCTCTTCAGCTAATCAGTACTGTTTTTAATGGCTTCATCTGCCCAGGATCAATTGTCTAATAGGAACAGTGCTCTGTCAGTTAATAAGGTGAGGAACTGCAGAATGTGATTATGTCTGGCTCCAAAATAGTGCTTCAAACACACTAAAGCAATCATGTAACAGAATAAATAGACTAATAGACCAAGTCAGTATTTTTTGTCTAATTCTTGTGCAAACATAGTGTTTCAGTAACATTTATGGAAAAAAAATTAAGGAAAAGTTTGAGAAAGAAAAAAATAAGGGAGATTTAAAGGCAAACACAAGATCATGAACACACACACACTCACATACACTCTGGAAACTTCATTAAGGAAAAGAGCCAACAGTATTATAAACTTGTACTTAAGGAGTACAACATTCCATAGGGAATGTTAATGTGATGATGAATCCTATTTTCCAAAAATGCTTTGTGCAAAAATAAACTAGTCTGTGGTTGCCCTAATTGGAACATAAGCCATTCTCATTTTCCAGTCACAAAATGAAACTCAGTGAAGAAATAGGGACTGGAGGTATTCATTTGTACCCAATTGGCTTTTAGCATCTATTATCAGATTTATATAACACCTCTGATTTGAAAAAATGTGCTAAACAATAGATCACCTAGTGAAGACTTACCTGAAAACATTAATTTATACTGTCCTTCCTAAGCTGATGTAAGATGGTGCTCATGGAATGAACCAAGACAAACTGAGAGGAGTGATAGCAGTCATTATCCTAAGAGGCAGTGAGTGCAGTGGTTAAGGGCATAGGCACAGGACCCATACTGCCTGGGCTTAAATCTCAATATCACCACTTAATAGCTTGCATAACTAGGGCACTTACTGTATTTTGCTGTGCCTCAGTTTTCCTTATCAGTAAAATGAGGATAGCAAATATAGGAATGTTTTAAGCAGATTAAATGAATATATCAAGTACCTGGAGCATAACCTGGCACAAAGTAAGCACTCTAGAAGTGTTAGCAATTTTTAAGGTTATTTTTTAAAAATATTTAATATTGATTAATTTGTTTAACAAACACTGACTAAAATATTTTCTGAGCCAGTAACTCCCATCATCTGCCCTTTCTACTCCTTCTTGGCATTGTAAGAAGAGTCTGATTGACTCTACAAACTTTACACCTTGAAATGTGCCCATCCCTCTAAAATAATGGTTTTCAAAATGTTATTCCCTAGACCAGCAATGTCAGAATTATCAGGAAATTTGTTAGATATGCAAATTATCAAGTACCCTATACCCTACCCCAGGTCCTACTGAATCAAAAATTTTAAGGGTAGAGTCCAGTAATCTGTATATTTTTTTGGTGAGGGTGGGGGAATTGTAATTTTTAATCCTGGAATTATAATATAGTTATTACACAACAAACTTAACATTTGTTAAAAATAAACACAATGTAAGATTTACTTTTCTCAACAGAAATCCAAGCATAAAGCTTTCCCAAAACATGTTTGCCTTCATTTGAAACAATTTAGAGGTATGTTTTACAGGACAGGTTATGCCATCAGATTACCTAGGTGGAACTCTCAGGTCTATTTTTTAAATTTGTAATTGATACATAATAATCATAATTATCTATGAAGTACAATTTGATGTTTCAATGCATGTATATATTGTATAATGACCAAATAAAGATAATTAGCATATCCATCACTTTAAACATTTATCATTTCTTTGTGGTGACAACATTCAAAATCTTCTCTTCTCACCATCTTGAAGTATACAGTACATTGTTATTAGTTATATTAACCTACTGTGTAATAGAATGCCAGATTTTATTCTTCCTAACAGTAATTTTATGCTAGTTAACCAATCTTCTCATTCTCCCCACCCCCTGCTCCACCCTACTCAGCCTCTGGTTGTCACTCTTTTCTACTCTCTACTTACTTTCTATGGGATCACATTTTTTAGACTCCATATAAGGGTGAGATCATGCAGTATTTGTCTTTCTATGCCTAGCTCATTTCACTTAACATAACGTCCTCCAGGTTCATCCATGTTGCCATAAATAAAATTTCCTTCTGTTTGCTAAATAGTATTCCACTGAATATATATATACCATGTTTTTTATCCATTCATCTGTACATAGACACTTAGGTTGATTCCTTACCTTGGCTATTATGAATAGTGCTGTAATAAACATAGGAATGCATATATTTGTTAGAAATATTGATTTCATTTCCTTCAGATACATATATATTAATATATGCCTAGTGATGGAATTGCTGGATCATATGGTAGTTCTACTTTTAGTTTCTTGAGGAACCTCCATACTGTTCTCCATAATGGCTGTACTAACTTACATTCCCAACAACACAGTATAAGAGTTCTCTTTCTCCACATCCTCCCCAACATTTGTCATTTTTTACCTTTTTGATAATAGCCTTTCTAACCAGAGTAAAGTGATATCTCATTGTGATTTTGATTTGCATTTCTCTGATGATGAGTCATGTTAAGCATTTTTCATATATCTGTTGGCCATTTGTATATCTTCTTTTGAGACAGATCTATTTAGGTATTTTGCCTATTTTTTAATTAGATTATTTGTTTTCTTACTATTGACTTGTTTGAGTTCTTTGAATATTCAGGATATTGACGCCTTGTAAGATGCATAGTTTGCAAATACAGGCAGTCTCCGGGTTATAGAAACCCGATTTATGGCATTCTGTATTTACAAACAGGCTACCAAAGCTCCCCATGAGGATAATTTATAATTAAATAATTAAATTAATAACTGGGGAACTAGTTTCTCCCACACATATAAACAAACCTACATGGCATAAGCCATTCACTGGTACAGCATCATTATGCTACTGGCTTATCTCATTGTTGATACATTTATATACACACAGCATCACTTTTGTATTAACTTTTTTATTCCATTTTGTGGGTCTGTGTTTACCCCTATGATCATGCCTCCAAAGCAAATGTCCACTGCAAGTCCAAGTGAGCCTGCAGCAAAGAGAAAGGTGATTACAGTAGAAATGAAAGTAGACATAATCAAGCATTAGGAGAAGGGCCAGACACCATCATTCATTGGGAAAGCATTAGGCTTCAGTTGCTTGACTATTGAAACAATCATAAAGGATAAAGTGAGAATAATAGAATGTGTGAAAGGCAGTGCTCCAATGAAAGCATCAATTATTAGTAAGCAGCATAGTGGATTAATTATTGAAATGGAAAGGTTACTATTGATTTGATTAGAAGATCAAAATAAGTATAATATTCTTATTAGCCTAGTGTTGATTCAACATTAGGTATTAACTTTTAATATTCTTTTTTGAAATTTCTCCTATCTACTATCTAAACTTTTTATATGAGTTAGTTTTTATGTTCTGTTTGTTTGAATTTAAAAAAGAGCACAATAGTTTCTGTAACTTTTTGTTATAGTATGTTGTGTTATTACTATTATTACAGTGTTACACTGTATTATTATTACTACATATGAGCCATTATTGTATGTTATTATTATTATTACTGTAAAAGTGTTGTTCATCAGGGATCCGAGTTACATACAAATCCAACCTCAAGACATTCTCAGGAACGTATGCTCTCTGTAATCTGGGGATTGACTGTATTCTCTCTCATTCTGCAGGTTATCTCTTTATTGATTGTTTCCTGTACAGAAACTTTTTAGTTTGGTGTAATTGCATTTGTCTATTTCTGCTTTTGTTGCTTGTGCTTTTGAGGTCTTATCCAAAAAATCCTTGCCTGGTACAATTTCATGAAGTGTTCCCCCTACGTTTTCTTCTAGTAATTTTGTAGTTTCAAGTCTTATATTTAAGCCTTTAATCCATTTTGAGTTGACTTTTGTATATAGTGAGAGATAAAAGTCTAGTTTCATTCTTCTGCATGTGGATATACAGTTTTCCCAACACCATTTATTGAAGAGCCTGCTCTTTCCCCAAATGTATATTCTTGGTACATTTGTCAAAAATCAGTTTGCTGTAAATGCATGAATTTATTTCTTGGTTCATTATTCTGTTTCATTGGTCTATGTGTCTGTTTCTATGCCAGTACCATGTTGTTTTGGTTACCATAGTTTTGCAGCATATTTTGAAGTCAGGTAATATGATGCCTCCAGCTTTGTTCTTTTTGCTCAAGATTGCTTTGGCTATTTGAATCTTTGCATTTCCATATAAATTTTAAGAGGGTTTTTTCTATTTCTATGGAGAATGTCATTGGTATTTTGATAGGGATTGCATTGAATTTGCATATTGTTTTGGGTAACATAGATATTTTACACCAATATGTGTTGTTTTAGAAAGCCTTCACTGTGATGCTAATGCTGATGTACACTAAAATTTAACAAGGCTAATAAACCCCATCACTCCAGATCTATACCTCAGTACTAAAAAGTGATGAATTCTGAACTATCTCAAAATAAAAATTTCTTTTTAACTGAATGACATATTATATATAGTATTGTTCAAAATAACAGGAATCTAATACTGAGTCTACATTCATGTCATATATTAATATTTTTTAAATTCTAAAAATAAAAGTCAAAGTTATTAACTAAAACCCCTAGCTTTAGGTTGAATTCACAAAGAAAAACATTCTAGGAAATAAAGGAAGAATAATTACTTTATGAAGAAAGAAGACATCTAATGGTGTGAATCAAATTTTTTTCTTCTTTGAGAGCCTTGGTGAGATGTGGCACAGCGTATAAACTGGTTTAAAGAATGCTACAACCCAGCAGTTACTTTTATTAATTATTAAACTCAGATCCTGAGTTTTCTCAGCTTTTATGAAAATGTGTAGCATTTCTTTCAGAATGGTACAATATAGTATACAGATGCCTATGACAACATGACATCTGTTGACAATATCTGGCCTGCAGAATTGCTTTAGTTAAGCTGAAAAGTATTTTAAAAATCAGGAAAATTTCTCATGAAGATTAGAAATTTCAGCTTCTTTTGAAAAACTCTAAAGCATTACAACAATATTGAGCCTCATTATCACAAGTCATCTGTCCTCTGGGGCTAAGTAGCAGCTATTCTTTTGGGTTCTGAGCTTGATGGCTCCTAGCACAGTTGAGTTCACTCATCTCACCTACCTGGACATTACAAGCATCTGATGCTGTACCTCATCATAAAACAAGTCTGGCACAAAACTACTCAGTAAATGTCAGAGCTCTTCCCAGGCCACCTATTTTTTTTCCCATTTATCCATTAGTAAAATATAAAAATCTATCACAATAGAATTTTTCCAGTGGCTTTTTGGGGTGAGGAATGTGGTCATAATGTGTAGGTACAATTTTAAACTTATGTTCTATGCAACTTTCATTCCCTTTACATGTGTAGTCAACCAACAAAGCTATTATATCTCTGTAGACTTCTGTGGGCCTAACAGAGAAGAAGGAATTGGAATACAACTAAAAGTCTTGTTGGAGTCAGCATCTACTGTTGGAGTTAGAGTTTTGAATGTGAAAATCTAGATTTGACCACTTCAAAGTTAGAATTTTAAAAATTAGGTCATTATAAGGAATAAGTCAAATCCAAATGTGTTAAGTATAAAGTATAGAATAGACTGTGGCCAAGATTTTTTTTTTTCCAAACAAGGATTACTTGCTAGAAATAGCAGTTTAGTTATCTCTGGAAACTTTGGTTTTAATACTAGTCCAGCTGTGAGTGGCTTTGTGGATTTGAGCTAGTCATTTAACCTCTCAGGTCCTTAGGGTACTTTTCTACAAAATGAGGAGGCTGGGCTCAGGTACCTTCCAGCTCTCAAAGTCTATTCTATGATTCTAGGATGCTGGGGGCAGACAATTCATTTCAGTTTTTTGTATAAATGACATCCAGTGTCATGAAATAATGTGTCAAGAGCAGCAGCAGGGTCTTTCTATCTTGAATTTGGTTTGAAGCCAGCAGATAGGGTTGCTTGAATTCATTTTCTTTCTTTGGTGAGGGGATAGGTTTGATGACCTAATGGGCCTTTTCCATCTCTTGTATCTTTGATGAGGCTACTAGGCCTCTAAGTTGGGAACTGCAAAGAGTTACTGTGGTGAATTCTCCTTTGTAGTGATTTTTTCTTTTTGATCATGTTTGATATTTTTACAATTGTGCTTTGATTCAGATTATATCCACTACATAGCTCAGTGTGCTGGTGAGCTGAGACTTTGCTAAGATATAGACACACAAGTATAGAAATTAAAAATGACAAGCCAAAGTATTGCTGCATGCTGTTTATATATATTATTTGAAGTAGTTGGTTGTAGTTCAGTGAAGTTCCATAGTGGTTATATTGGCTTCAATAAAAAAAATAGTTATATATATATATCTTTCTGTATAGTAACTTACTGGGAATGACTACAATATCTCTTTCCTTCCTTTTTCTTTTTTCTTTTAACAATTCCTGAAATGTACATTCTATTACACTCCATTCAGGAAACTAAAAATGGACATTTCATGAAAATGGAGCCTTGTTATAAGATCCTTTGACTGCCAGCAAAATGAAAAAAAAATTTAATTCAACATTTTCAGGAAGCAAAATTTCAGGAAAGAAACAACCAGATTTGTTTTATATACTTTACCATTAAAAACCATCTTTTAGGCTGGGTGTGGTGGTTCATACCTGTAATTCTAGCACTCAGGGAGGCTGAGGCGGGAGGATCACTCAAGGTCAGGACTTCAAAACCAGCCTGAGCAAGAGCTAGACCCCTTCTCTACTAAAAATAGAAAGAAATTAATTGGCCAAATAAAAATATATACAGAAAAAATTAGCTGGACATGGTGGCACATGCCTATAGTCCCAGCTACTTGGGAGGCTGAGGCAGAAGGATCACTTGAGCCCAGGAGTTTGAGGTTGCTGTGAGCTAGCCTGATGCCATGGCACTCTAGCCCAGGCAAGACTCTGTCTCAAAAAAAAAAAAAAAAAAAAAGAAGAAAGGCAGTCCTGCAGTCAGGCTATTGTCCCCTTTGATGGACCTCACAGCCCCCTAGAAAACTCGAGTCTAAGATCACCCCCCACCTCCTCCCTGCTCCTTTCAGAGGCTTCTTCAAGCAGGTGTTCACATGGTCTCTAGTTGGCACAAGAGGCTTTTCCCCCTTCAAGGACCTTCTTAATTCTCCTTTCCTCCTGCCACCTCCTGGCACGCAGTTTTCCAGATGGAAATCAGTTTCCAGGACGGCGGGGCTTTCCGTGAAAAGGCTCCCTAGACCACAGCACATGAGCCGCGCGGGAGCTGTTGGGGAGGGCTGGGGAGCAGCTGCCCTGAGGATGAATGTCCAGGTCAAGGTCTTGGCCAAAATGGATAAGCTGGAAGCCCTGCAGGCCGAGGATGTGGTGGGCTCCTTCCTGGTCAAGATGGACAGGGACTGCTCTACACCCCAGATGACTGCACCCTTGGATTTCTCAGATGCTCCCAGAAGGCCAAGAAACTTGGGGGGAGGCTGGGCTGGGGTGCAGCAGGGCCAGTGCCCAAGGAGTCCAGGGGAGGGTTCTTGGCCTCTTTCTTCCACTGACAAGCTGTGTCATATTTACTAAGGCATTAGCCTCAGTGATTTCATCTGTAAAACAAGAGCAATGGTGCCTTGTTTGACTCAAGGGCTCTGGATTCAAGGTTCAGGGCAGAGAAGTGCCCCAGCCTTGCAGTCAGGTGAACCCGGGAGGAAGGCATGATCTGAAATGGAAAATAATGGTGCCTCAGGTTGCCTGAGAGCCCCCTTGGGGTAGGGAGGTGCCTTAGTTTGCTAGGGCTGCCATAAAAAAATCCCATAGATTGGGTGGCTGAAACAATAGAAATTTGTTTTCTTATAGTTCTGGAGTTTGGAAGTCCCAGATCAAGGTGCCAAAAGGGTTGGTTTCTTCTGAGGCCTCTGTCCTTGGCCACCTTCTTGTGTTCTCACATAGCCTTTCTTCTGTGCATGCACATTCCTGGTGTCTCACTCTCCTTTTTTTTTTTTTGAGACAGGGTCTCCCTCTGTTTCCCGGGCTAAAGTACAGTGGTATGATCATAGCTCACTGCAACATCAACCTCCTTGGCTAAAGTGATACTCCCAGCTCAGGCTCCCTCCCAGGTAGCTGGAACTACAGGTGCACACCACCATGCCTGACTAATTCTTCTATTTTTTTTTTTTTTTTGTAGAGACGCAGATCTCATTCTTGCTCAGGCTGGTCTTGAACTCTTGGCCTCAAGCAATCATCCTGCCCTGGCCTCCCAAAGTACTAGGATTACAGGCGTAAGGCACTGTGCCCAGCCTCTTCCTCTTCTTAAAAGGGCACTAGTCCTATATGATTAGGGCCCCACACTTATGACCTCATTTAATCTTAATTACTTCCTAAAGGCCCTATCTCCAAATACAATCACATTGTGGGGTTAGGGAGTCAACATATCAATTTTGGGGAGACACAATTCAGTCCATAACAGGAAGAAAATGAGAAGAGGCACTTTTCTTTATCTGCACAGAGAGAAGACTTTTACCCAATCTATCTGTTTGACATCCACCCATAACTTTGGCAATGAGGAAGGGCACTATATTTCATGGCATGTGATTTTAACCCACACAGCAGCCTTGAGAAGAAGCATCGCAAATCCCATTTTACAGATGCGGAAAATGAGGTTAGAGGGCTTAGAGATAATACATGGTGGAGGCAGAATTCATACCCCGTCCTTTCTATCCGTGGCACTCCCCTGCCTGCTCTCCAGGGCTGGATCCACTGAATTCGTTTTGTATGCTACCACAGGCACTTGGCACTGTACAAAGATGTCAGTGGTTGAAGAAAAGTGTCTGTAGAAGAGGATGAGAAGGAAGAAAAAGGCTCTGAGATCTAGAACTATTCACAGACAAAAGGTGGTGGGATAATTGACCACTAGAATGATGTGGCTGCTAAAGAAAGAAGAAAGGGAGGGAGGAAGGAAGGAAAAAAACTGAAAAAGTGAGAGGGCATTATTCAAAGTCTAGTGCCCCAGTAATTACAGATCATATTTACCGAGTACCTATATATTAACTCATTTAATTCATATATTAACTCATTTGATAACTACATATATTAACTCATTTAATTCTCATAACAACCCTACGTGGCAGGCACTATTACCTCTATTTCGTAGATGAGAGGAAACGGAGGCACGCGGAGGTTATGCAGCTTTCTCAAAGCCGCACACACAGTAAACGGCAGTGCTGGGCTGTGCGGACTTTACAGCACAGTGAACTCTGCCTGGGTCCAGGAGGCTTAACATGACCTGTCACAGTTCTGGGTTCTGACTGTCAGGGACTTCAAGAAATGCGAGCACTTCCACAAGAAGGTGGACTCGAGACACCGGTGATATGAACAATATTTACTGAGGACTATGTGCCAGACACTGTTCCAAGTGCTTCAGGTAGAGTAGCTCCTTTAATCTTCACAATAATTCTAGGAGGTAGGTACTATTATTGTCCCCATTTTATAGATGAAGGAACTGAGGAAAGTCACAGAAACACAAATGCCCAGTGAAACTCAGGTGTTTCTCAGGCAGAAGGGCAGACTTGAGGGGGCAGCCTCCCTTCCTTCTGCCCTGGGGGAAGAGAGAGGGATGTGCGGACACAGGTATCCATGCTAGGGATTAGGGTCAGGACACCTGCCCTGGGTCAAGATTAGACTCAATGACCTCTAAGGCCCTTCTAGCTCTGAGACTCTGCCAGCTGCTCAGGACGAGGGAGGAGCTGGAGAGAGGAGCGAGCCTAGGAGGAAGACTGATGTGATCATTTGCCCAGAGCCCCTGGAACAAAAGTCTGACTCCCAATGAAGAAAGGAATGGACTATTCACTTTCTTTCATTTGGCTAGAACCTGGGGTCTTCATTCATGTGACAAAAATCTATGGTGGTGTCTGTTGGGTACCTGACAGGGCCTGGAGATGGTGGGAGGTGTGTGGTGTGCAGTCAGCTCAAGGGACCATTTGTTGAGCATCTACTATGTGCTGGGCAGAAAGTGTGACATCATCACATTTACTCCCCTCAACACCATTATACACATAGTGAGACTTTGTCTCTACAAAGTATAGAGAAATTAGCCGGGCATGGTGGTGCAGGCCTGTAGTCCCAGCTACTCGGGAAGCTGAGGCAGGAGGATCGCTTGAGCCCAGGAGTTTGAGGAGTTGCAGTGAGCTATGATGATGTCACTGCACTGTAGCCTGGGTGACAGAGAAAGACTCTGTCTCAAAACAAAACAAAAACAAACAAAACAAACCCCATTTTACAAAAGCAGAAACTGAGGCTCAGGTTGGGGTACGGACCTTGCCCAAGGGTAAACATCTGGTAATGCCTGAGCTGGCTAATTCCATGTACCAGACACCTTGTCCCCATTGTCCTGGGAGAGCTCAGAGCTGACCTGTGGCCCTCCTGTTTACTCACAGCTACCTGTCACCCCCTTCTCAGGAGGGCCAGGGGCCTGGACACCAGGTTGGGGACCCCAGGTGTCAGGCTGGGGTGGGCAAGGATGAGGAGTGGGGACAGAGGCTGGGATGCGGGGCACGGCAGAGAGGCGCGGACTTACTGGACGTGCCTGCTAGGGCTGCAGTGTGCGGCGGGGTGTCCCCTACTTTGGAGGGGTGTTCGTCCCTGCGGAGAGAGTGCCAGGAGGGAGGCGGGCCGGGGCGCCCTCACTCGGCGGGCACAGGTGTGCCGAGTGCCATGACGACTGCGCTGCGGAGCCCCCTCCCTCTCTCCGGGGCGGGCGGCAGAGGCGAGAGGGCAGCTGCGCTGCGCGGGAGCCTCAGCCTCAGCCCAGCCGCTGGCGCTGACGGGCTGATTCGGTCCCCGAAGGCAGAGCGAGCTGGCCAGGGGCTGGGGCCTGGAGCGCACGCCCCCCGCCCGCGTCGACCCGCGCAGCTCAGACGCAGGGGCGCTGGCCGGCCAGCAAGTATCTGGAGACCACCCCTCTGCCCCTGCCACCAAAGAGGCCCGGAGACTGTCCCGGAGTCGGCAAGAGTGGGCAGCATGGAGGGTGAGTGACCCCGGGACTGGGGATGGGGGCAGGGTGGGGTACTGAGTCAGGAGCAGGGGGCTAAGGGAGAGGAAAGGGGCTGGGGCGGCTGATCACCGATGGCTGTCCAGAACCAGACACTGTGACACTCCGTGTGTGTGACAGAGACAGAGAGACTGAGAGAGGGAGAGAGAAAGACCTGGGGGCACCTCTATGGCCATGTTATGAGTGTGTGTGTGTGTGTGTGTGTGTGTGTGAGAGAGAGAGAGAGAGAGAGAGAGAGAGAGAATATGACAGAAACAGAGCCAGAGACAGAGAGAGGGAGAAAGAAAGATCTGGGGGTACCCCTATGTCCATGCCGTGGGCACACACAGTCCCTGGCGTCTGAACAGAGGATCATTTGAGACCAGGCAAGGACAGTTGGCTGTTAGCTTCAGAGGAACTGTCATGATTTTGCCTGCTTGAAGAGGTGGGGGTAGTGGGAGAGATGGAATTCTAGAGATCTCCTCCATGCAGAGAGATTTCTCTCCCTGGGGAAGGAAGGAACTATGGACCTAACCTCCAGGACTTTAAGGGATAGTGGCACAAGGCATAAGGCTGCTTGCTCCAATCTTATGGGGACAGAGGGTAGACCCTGTCTCAGCCATTGTGGGCAAGAGAAACTATATTTAGGCTAAGAAAGTGGAGTGCTGAGAGTTGGTCCACTGGCTTGCTGGGTGTCTTTGAGATGGTGCCTAAACCTTTCTGTGCCACTGGTTACCCATCTGTTGAATGGGTGAACTTATATTCAACTGGCTCACAGCATATCTGTGAGGATAAAATAAGACAGGATGAGTTGTACAAATTCATGCCAGAGTGAGAAAGCTGCTGTAAGAGATAATAAAACCCTGAAATTCCAATAATTGCAAACACTGCTGTCAAGAAAGAAGAGGGAGTTTTATAGAAAATCTTGGAAGGTTGCACGTGTAGCTTTCCAATGAGCTAGGGTTTGAAAAGCACACACACAAAAGATGCAAGGAGGGATGCATAACCCGAGAGGCATCTGGAAGGTTGGCAGGGTCTGTAAGAATAGTGTTAGCAAAGCACCGAAGCTCCAGTGAACGGAGCAGTAGAAAACTGCGAAAGACAGAGCAAAGAGCTTTCAGAGTCCAAGTAAGGAAGACAAGAAGGAAGCCGCTCAGGCTTGGAGCTCAAGGGTGGGCAGAGTGGGGCACAGGCAATTTTACTTCAAATTGTGAAATAAAGAGCCCGGGGAGGAAATTGAGACCTAAGATAGGCGAATGATAAGAAGAAGAGATTGAGCCACCTACAATGAGCTCACCCACTGAAGCCCAAACAAATAACATCCCAGGGACTGGGAGGTATTTGCAGATGTAATCATCGCCTTAGAGGAAATTACAGAGAATGATGGAGGTGCTAGGAAACTGAAGATGGGCAAATGTCCTGATTTTCAAAAAGGGAGAAAAGATAGATTTCTTACAAGCGTCTAAACTGCTCAAATTAGTATTGACCGCTATTAAAACTCTAGAAGAACTGATCAAACACATAGTGCACACTTAGGAAACAAAAAAGCAATCACACATCTCAGAATGTTTTCAAAGGAGGCCACCTGCACACTTGCACAGACTGAGCCTGAGCACGTTCATCACTGTGCACGACTGAAACCATCTGGATGCCCGTAGATTAAGTAAATTAAATCAAAGATGAGACACACCTGCAGTGGCATACTGTGTAGACATTAAAAAGTGTGCTTAGGATTTTATTTATTGGCATAGAAATATGTTCACTGCCTACTGTAACAAAAAAGGTTTTTGAACACATATGTAGTATGATCCTCTTTATGCAAAATTACATAGGTTTATCATTGAGATCTATATCTCTCAATGAGATGGTCACTAACATTTTTGGATTCTCCTGCTTCTGAAAGCATACCCTAAGACAGGACTTGGATTTGAGGAGTTTATTATTAGGGAGGGGATGCCAGGAAGCAGAAGTGAAGGAATGAGGAATGTGAGATAGGGATGGGAGAAAAAGCAAGAATTAGGTGCATTAATGGGCTAGTTTTAGCTGTGGGCAACTGGGGGTTCTATCCTGCTGGGGACCTCTGAGAAAAGTGCAGCATGAACCCGAGATTTGCCCCATATGAGATGGGGAGCTGACTGCTGTTTGCCCCTCCCCACTGGTTGAGTGTTTCTCCACTGCCGCAGTTCTGGGTTGTTCCTGTTTATGGCTCCAGAGAAAGGAAATCAAGAGACTGCTGGGTGCACAGGCTTGATGGGGCTCTGGAAGTGCAAGGAACTGTCTACCCCAGCCGAAATCTTTGGGCCGAGGGCATGTGGCAGGCAGGGAGCATGACAAATACATCAGCCACAGGGGCTGTCTCTGGGTGTGAGATTTCTGTGCTGTTTACTCTCTCTTTTGTAGTGCTCAGAACTGTTTTATCATAAGAACACCTTTTCTTATAAAAACAGAACAAAAAAGCGTCTTCAGAAAGAAACAAATAACGTAGTGTTCATTAGGAGCATATGTTAATACTCACTAAGAATAAATCAAGGCACTCAAACAACTCAATAGCAAGAAAACAAAAAAGCCAATTTAAAAATGGGCAAGGGACATGAATAAACATTTCTCAAAAGAAGACATACAAATAGCCAACAAATATATGAAAAAATGCTCAGCATTACTAATCATTAGGGAAATGCAAATTAAAACCACAATGAGACATTGTCTCACACCTGCCAGAATGGCTTTTATCAAAAAGATGAAAGATAAGTGTTGGCAAGGATATGGAGAAGAGGGAATCCTTGTACACTATTGGTGGGAATTTAAATGAGTATAGCCGTTATAGAAAATGGTGTAGAGGTGCCTCAGAAACCTAAAAATAGAATGACCATATGATCTAGCAATCCCACTTACCCCCAAATTTGAAATTCGTTTTTTGAAGAGATGGCTGCACCCCCATATTCATTGAGGCATTATTCACAAGAGCCAAGTTATGGAGTCAACCTAAGTGTCCATCAGCCGATGAAGGGATAAAGAGCATGTGGTTTGTATGCACAGTGGAATACTATTCAGCCTTAAAAGAAAAACAGAATTCTGTTATTTGCAACAACATGGACAGAATTGGAGAACATTATGCTAAGTGAAATAAGCCAGGCACAGAAAGGCAATGCGGCATGTTCTCACATTACGTGGAATCTCTAACAATCAAACCCATAGAAGCAGACAGTAAATGGTAGTTACAGAGGCTGGGTGGGAGTAGTAATGGGGAGATGATGGCCAAAGAAAACATAATCTCGGACAGGAAGAATATGTTTTCTTTTCTTGTGTTCTCTCTTTTTGTGTGTGTGTTCTATTGCACAGCATGGCAAATATAGTTTATTAAATAATAGAGTATTGTACATTTCAAAATAGCTAACGGAGTAAATGTCAGATGTTCTCACCACAAAAACGTCAAGTATTTGAGGTGATGGCTATGTTGACTAGCTTGATTTAATTATTCCACATTGTATTCATAAATTATAACCTTGTATGTCATAAATTTATACAATTATAAATCATCCCTTTACAATAAAAAACTAAAAACTTCTTTTTAAAAATCCCAAAAGAATAAAAGATAAAAATCAAATCAATGCATTTGGAGCAATTGTTCATCAGATACGACTGGTTGGTAGATGATTCTGTAACTCCATCCGGCTGTCGATTTTACATCGCTATTCACAAAGCTTGTAAGTGTTACAATAAATAATACTTCCTAAACAAATAAAAGAAGAAATCAGGCTAAACCAACCAACTTTCCTCCTTTAGACTGGGTTTCTGAGAGGAAAAATGATGAATTGTAACAGTTCAGCAGGATGCTGCAAAGATCTCTCATGGAAACCGCGTGCATTGACGGAGAACAGTGGGAAAGATGGTGAAGGACTGACACAGCGTCTCATTAAAGGCTTCATAGCAGCAGCCCAGGGATCCTTAAGACTCTGCCCCTGACATGATGTGAATTAATAATTTAAGGGGAAAGTAAGAGGCATGCTTGTCAAACTTGTGGATAGGAGCCGTAACACTACCAGATTCAAGATTTAAGGTTATCTCCATATACTGGAATGCTGGATTCAAACCAAGAAAATGAAATGTAAATGTAAATAAAATGTAAACTTCCGAATTTAGGTCCAAAAAAATCAATGACACACATTTAGATAGGAGAGATCTGGCTTGCATTCTTAAGGAAAGTTACTGTGTTGGTGGGGGGTTGAAATGGGCTGATGATGAGATAGGACTGGAGCCCCTCTCGCTGGATACGCTGGGATGCTGAGGTGAGAAAAAGGCAGGGAGAGGTGATCCTGGGGACAGGGGCTCAGTCTTGTTCTGTATGGCTCCAGGGAGCAGAACTGGGACCAGTGGGAGCAATTCAACTGAACATCAGGAAGAACTTTCTGTCACTCAGAGCCGGCCCAGAATCTGTCTCCTTACCGGTTCCCATGATCCAGCTTGAGCGAGGGGGGCTGACAGGTCTCATTACTGACTGGGGGGGCAGAAGGAGAAATTCTTGGGTGGACACTGCGGTCTGCCGAACCCCCTACAGAACTGACAGGTCCAGCGTGGCAGGAACACTCATTTGCCTTCCCCGCTGGGCCTTGACTGTGATGTTTTGCTGGGGGACAAGTGAGTGAATCAGCAAATCAGATCCACTCCCCATCCCAATCCCAGCCCGACCCTAGTCTAGTGGCTTCCTGGGAGCCCCTGGTGGCCTCCACAGCTGTTTACCCAGCCTGGGAACTCCGTGGCTGAGAGGCCCTAGGCTGGCAGGATGTATGCACACACTGGTTGGAGGTGGGCATATGGATGAGGAAGTGGCCATACAGGGGAAGGATGTCACTGGAAAGAGAGGAGCAAGTCAGCTGAAGTCTCTCCAGCACAGGACATGGTAGCATCTTGGAGGTCTAGGTGGGTGCTGCTTTTCCATGCACCTTGGAAATGGTGCTGTCAGAGTCGCTGTGCCCTGTCCTTTGTCACAAAGCATTTCATCACCCTGAAGCCACCCAACCAGCCTGGGAGGTGGGCAGGGAAACATCATTACCCCCATTTAACAGATAATAAAACTGAGGCCCAGGAGGCACAGCTTATAGATATGTCTGCTTGTTCTTTCTGCACAAATGGCCTAGATTCTGGAAATACTGTGGGGCTGCAGCTTCCATGGAGTCCAGCTACCCATCCTTGTCCTGAAGACCTTCAGCAGGTTCCTGTCTTGCTAGGAGTGAGGAATGGGAGGGGTCTCAGCTGCTGCTGGGGAGGCAGAGGCCAGGTGTGTGCAGGTCTGGTTATCACTGGGGCATGGTCCAGGAGTCCTCAAACTTTTTAAACAGGGGGCCAGTTCACTGTCCCTCAGACCATTGGAGAGTGCGCACTATGGGCCCGGGACAAGTCGGCTGCTAAGCAGGACAGGCAGTGGTGGCAAAAACACCCGGTGGGCCGGATAAATGTCCTCGGCAGGCCACATGTGGCCCGCGGGCCATAGTTTGAGGATGCCTGCTCTATCTGAAGGCAGTCTGTCCTGCTTCCAGCAATGAGTTGAGGAGAGATACTTACAGTGAGTATTTCTGCTCCAATCATTGTATGGTCCATTCTATTGCAAAAAATCAGGCTATTAGAGACAGGAAAAGCTTGCATCAGCAGCTGTTCAACTCTGATTTTACAAATGAGAAAACTAAGGCACAGTGAATGGAATTGATAACATCACTAATTTGCACCAGATCTATTTAAAATACAAATATAAAATAATTAAATTCAGTCTCTCTTTCTCAAAAGCTTTTTGCTACTCTCTCATTAATAATTGAAATTGTATCATTAGAGCTTTGCTGTTTTTGATCTAAAGTCTGACTCCTTTGGAAATGCAAACACCCAAAAGAGACACAGCACTTTGATATGAGTCATTTCCTCGTCCATGTGAACAAGTTCATCAGAATTTTTTCTAAAAGAACATCCTGCTAGGGATGGGGAGAGAAAGAACATAAGTAACTTGTGACAAAGACATTGAGACTCTGGGTGGTGAAGCCTTGTTGGGAAGTATTGGGTGGAGGAGGAATGAATCTCAAAAGGGTTAGGTATCCTCTTCCATTACTCCTCTGTATCGTTCCAATTTTAGTATATGTGCTGCCGAAGCGAGCACTCCATTACTCCTCAATTGAGCCCAGGGCAACCCTGGTTCAGCCTCTGCCCACTGTGTGCCTGCTTCTTCAGGCAAGATTTTAGATGATATATACAATATTCATGGTGTCAGCCTTGTAGCTGGAGCCTCAGGGAGACAAGGTCTCCCCCAAACCAAGGGTCCCTAGCTGCTGCTAATGGACACTGGAGGTCTTTACAGGTGACCTGATAAAACCCAGAGAAGAAGAGAAAATGATTGGAGGTGGCAGAGCCAGCCTGGGGGCTCAAACTCAGACCAGGTCTCCTGTCTTATTTGATGGACCCAGAATCCTGGAGTCAAACAAAACCTGGAGGTCCACCACTATTGCACCCTATATTCTGAGAGCAAGTATCTTTGTCTTTGAGCTTTGAATTTTTATTTTCCTGAGAAATGAAAATAATTCTCCTTTCCTTGTCAAAGATAGCTTGATGTTGTATGAAATATATTTCAACAATAATGGAAACAGTATCAATCAAAGCCTATGAGAGGCCAGGTGTGGTGGCTCACTCCTGTAATCCTAACACTCTGGGAGGCCGAGGTGGGCTGATTGTTTGAGCTCAGGAGTTCGAGACCAACCTGAGCAAGAGCAAGACTCCATCTCTACTAAAAAAAATAGAAGGAAATTAGCTGGACAACTAAAAGTATATATATATAAATTAACTGGGCATGGTGGCACATACCTGTAGTCCCAGCAACTTGGGAGGATGAGGCAGTAGGATTGCTTGAGCCCAGGAGCTT